>CM076570.1:382024259-382216450 GCA_034641835.2 Pinus albicaulis
CACATAGATATCAATAGAAGGTGCACCTATCAAATTTTTTTACTCCTTTTGCCTCCATGCAGTTTGTAGCCAAAATTAAGGAATTTGATACTCCTTTTGCCTCCATGCAGTTTGTAGCCAAATTAAGGAATGCTATCCATACAAGTAGAGACATGAGTGTTTTTAGTTTCTTATAGTGCAAAGATGCATAAGCACAACTAAGAAAGAAAAAGGACTCATGGTAGGTACTGTATGATAGATATTACAATGCACTTCTGATTTGCAACAATCTGCTCTTACTAGCTGATATTGGCCTCCATTCTCCTAAGGAGAAGCTTCAGATAGATAATCCAAAAGTGTTTCCGACTTGAAATAAAATTCTTTTATGGCTTCCATTGAAGCGTGGAAGTGACTGTGAGGAGAGCGTGGGTTAATTTACCCACCAAGAGAATTCACATGATATCTTCATGTGGAGAACATTCTTTACTTGAGGCGTAATGAAAGGATCGTTTCCTATCCATCAATTTTTTCGCATTAAAGTTTCCTTTTGAACCACCATTTTCAGTGCAACATAAAATGTTACGCTAAGGTGCTTTGCTTTTATGTCTTCTTGTAAAACTTTACAGAAAGAGGGCTGAATAACAGAGTATGTGATTTGTTTTTCAAGTTTTTGCCCTTTTTGAACTTGCAAGATGGCGGTTACTTGTTATTTTACAGACTTATCAATATGCTTCGAAGCTCTCATGGTTAATGTTAATTATGAATGAAGACTATGGTTTATTTCATAAACAAACAAACCTGCCACTCTTATCACCACTGCCAAATTCAAATTTTACCAGGTTTGCAACAACTCTCTGTTTGTGACCAGTTCTTAACAAAAATTTACCCCCTTCTAGAAACAGAAATCATCAAAGAATGAACAAATACAAGTAACAAGATCAGATAGTGTTAACTGTGTCAAGCTTATCTAAGTGGACTGAACAATTTCTTGCATTTCCAAGCTGACAGATAGACTGCTAAAAAAGTGTAAACAAACATAAATGATATAATCTAGCAATCACATTCAATTCAAAAATGAAGATCTTCCATCAAGAATCCCACACAGATATCAATAGAAGGTGCACCTATCAAATTTTGTTACTCCTTTTGCCTCCATGCAGTTTGTAGCCAAAATTAAGGAATTTGATACTCCTTTTGCCTCCATGCAGTTTGTAGCCAAATTAAGGAATGTTACCCATACAAGTAGAGACATGAGTGTTTTTAGTTTCTTATAGTGCAAATATGCATAAGCACAACTAAGAAAGAAAAAAGACTCATGGTAGGTACTATATGATAGATATTACAATGCACTTCTGATCAGCAACAATCTGCTCTTACTAGCTGATATTGGCGTGTTTTTAGTTTCTTATAGTGAAAAGATGCATAAGCACAACTAAGAAAGAAAAAAGACTCATGGTAGGTACTGTATGATAGATATTACATAATGTTTGCCAATGGATCTATACTAACCCTATTTTTATATAATGATCATTTAAAAGAAATACAAAATCAAGAGTTTTTTTGTTTCGTTTTTGACATTAAACTTCAGACGTCAACTATTTTTCATTTAATTTTATTAGCATGTTACAGATGTAGGTGACATCTTTTCCACCTTAGGCTGCTGCAAGAGCACCTTTCTCTTCTTGGTGCAGAGACATAGAATAGATGGTGTAGTTGGGAATTAAATGTTCGAATTCTAAGAAGCTCATTCTTCATTTATTGTCACATATCAGATTTGTCCTCAAAACCATTCACTTATTGTCTTCAAACAAGGAACAATTTAAGTTCTTCAAATTAAAAGCCTCAAGACCATCAATGTAACAACCCTCTTTGAAACAGGAAATTGAGCATGATTTCTCACTAAGCTTACCCGTTGCACCAAGTGGGTGACCAAAAGCCATCGCTCCTCCATTAACATTCACTTTTTCAGGATCCAATTCTAATTTTCGAATGCAGTATACATATTGTGAAGCAAAGGCCTGCAAATGAAATATGGGTTAAATGTATACTTGACAATGTTCAATCAAATAAAGTTGGGAGTTCCAGAGAAGTATTACTGTCGCCCAAGCTTACTTCATTAATCTCGAAAAGATCAATATCCCTTGTTTGAAGGCCAACTGCCTTAACTGCTGCTGGAATTGCAACAGATGGGCCAATTCCCATAACAGCTGGATCAATCCCAGCAACTACAAAACTCCTGCATGGTCATCATATGGAAATCACTTCGTGACATTGAACTAAATAAACGCACTAAATAATGAATCAATCTGAATACGGTACAATCCTGAATATACCATGAAAAGGTAAGCCCTTCTGAATTGCCACTGCCCTTTTCATTAGGAGGACAGCAGCGGCTCCATCGCTCACTTGGCTTGAGTTCCCTAATAGCCATTGCATTCCAAAAACATCATGAATGACCAGACAACCAGCCTCCTATTTTATGCGATTGTTGAATGTTTCACCTTGCATATCCAGTTCAAAAATTAGTGTGCCAAGGGGTTCGCACAAAGAATATATACCTGCAATTGTCGTTCCATCCTCCTTGAAGGCAGGTTTAAGCTTTGCTAGAGTAGAAAGGTTAGTATCTGGTCGAATCCCATCATCAACAGATATCGTAACATGTTTCTCCTCTCCAGTTTTGGGATCAACAATCTGAAACATAAAACAGGAACCATAATGTCCATGAGCTCAGATCTGGTTTCAACGAGCATATTTACCATTTCTACTTCCGTGTAGTAACATTTTTTCATAGGATGAAGCATACATTTTGGACCAGGGCTTTCAGTATTTTCAGAAATACAATTTTCATACCTTAGTTTCTACTGGGATGATTTCGTCATTAAACTTCCCAACAGCTACTGCTGCAGCTGCATGCCTATGAGATTCAACCTGCAAATGCAATTCAATTCTTTGTCATACTATCTTCAACTTTTCCACCAAGAAATAAATCTTTAACTATTTTAATAACTATCCCAGAGTATGGTGGATGCCTGACCTTGCAAGAACATAAAATCTTGGATGGAGCACAGCATTGGAAATTTATGACATCTAACATAAAATCTTGGATGGAGCACAGCATTGGAAATTTATGACATCTATCATGTTAATGAAACAGAAAGGATAACTACTTACAGCAGCCTGATCTTGGTCATGTCGTGTAACTCCGTAGCGTTCAGCAACATTTTCTGAAGTTATACCCATTGGGAGAAGGCAATCTTGTGCTTGCTTGTGAGTTTCATTCTATGGGGAAGAAAAATATATCAACATACTTCCACAAATATAGGCTCAAACAATCTAAAAGCTAATGAAACCGATTCACTAAAATATCATGTGTTGTATCTAGAGCAAGGCCAACAAAACCGATTTGAAGAAGTTAGTATGAAAAGGATCATGGCTACAATTACAATATGTCAATTCTTACCCTTGAATTCACCGGGCCCGCCCATGCCATTGAGTCAATAGTCATTGTCTCTAACCCAGCACCTATCCCTGCAATAAACCAAGAAATAGATGAACAGAAGTAAATGAAATTTCATCTCTCAAATATTGTAGAAGAGATATGATTTTCATTTACCAATATCATAAAACCCAGCTTTAATCGCTGCTGCAACATCTTCTACTGCTTGAAGACTAGATGAGCATTTCCTATTGACAGTTTTGACAGGAACAGTCTCTGTAGTGAACAAGAAGTATAATCATAAGCCTATGTATTATAAAATATGGCTTAGCATGAAACGAATGAACTGAATGAATTAAAGGGGATGGCCACTCTACACACCTGGGAATCCAGCATAAAAAGAAGCCATCCGACACTGACTGGCTCTTTGAGAACCAGGGGCAAGAACTGTACCAACTACGATATCACCAACTTCACCTGGATTGATTCCATTTTTCTCCAATAATCCCTACACCACATTCATGTTTCCAAAGCAAGCTGATAATGGTAGGATTCTAGGCAATATCATAAGAAAAACGCTGAGATATTTATGAATCAACATTTCATAATGAGAAGAAGTTCTAATAGACTCGGTAAATTGTTCGTCAAAACATAAAGTCTGGATATAAAAGTTGAAACAAAAAGGCATACCAACCTTAAGAACAGCTACAAGCAAGTCATCAGGATGAGTATCCTTAAAGCCTCCACGTTTTGCCTTGCAAATGGGAGTGCGGTAAGCCCTGTATGAAGAATTGATGCAAATATACAAACAACAACCAATCGACAAAAACAATTTGTCAACAACATACCAGAAATACAGCAATATCATGCATGCTATATTTGATAAACGTACAGACTGGCCCATTGAATTGCATGATTGGAAGTGTCTTAATTAGGCAGTAAAGGTCTTATAAATGAATCATTTATAAAACTCACAGGCAGTCAGTTATAAGATAAGAACAACTGAAATTGATTTGCATTGTACAGGGGCTCATACTTCGCTACTATAACAATATCATCACCAAAGTCACCAGATCTCTGATAAGCGACACTATCTCCAGCAGCACATGCAGAAGCCTGCTCAACAAGTGACATGTCAATAATAGGAAAATGGGAAATCCATTCAGATATTTGAATACAAATATCCAGACAAGAAATCAGATGACAAAAATATGAATATGTGACACCTCATCAACAAGTGACATGTCAATAATAGGAAAATGGGAAATCCATTCAGACATTTGAATCCACATATCCAGACAAGAAATCAGATGGCAAAAATATGAATATGTGACACCACATCCAGAGACGCTAGCTAACATGAGATAAACATCGAGAGACAATAGCTAACATGAAATAAACTTGTTGAACAACATATTTCATATGACGTGGCTGTTAAACCTATAGAAAGAGAAGCAATATCGACAATCACAAAGCAATTAAAAAATGAATAAGAGATTTTACACTGTACACTTTTTACAGAAAAAACCAGCTTTCAAAAATATATATCTCCATTCACCTTGGCCAATTTGGCCAAGCCGGCCAAAGAACAAGCTTCCCAAGGCACTTTACAATGGAGTTCTTCCAGATTTTAAATACATTTCATCACATGCTAATACCATGGGTTATCCAAAATCATGAGCCCATATGCGTGATCGGTACACTCATGAATTACCAACTCAAGATTAACTCAACAGAGGAAAACTGGAAAAGTTACCAAAAAACAGTCATAGAGGAAATAAGCAAGGATGATAAAGAGATACTTTCATTCAGAATGTAAAGGAATAAACCATATAAATTGATTGAGCAAGATTGGTTGGCAATCCCAACACAAACCAAGCTGATTGTGTTAGCATCTGAGTCCCATAGGACTCAAGATTAACTCAACACAGGAAAACTGGAAAATTTTTAAAAAGCAGTCAGAAGAAATAAGAAAGGATAATAAAGAATTATTTTTGTTCAGAATGTAAAGCAATAAACAAGATGGATTGATTGAAAGAGATTAGTTGGGGATCCCAACACAAACCAAGCTGGTTGTGTTAGCATCTGATGCCCAGAGGATTGTGATAAAATATTAAATATCCAGGTATCTTAATTACAGCACACTATGGGGCCAAGTGATAAGTAAACATGAAATTTAGAGGAAGATAGGTTGATAAAGATGCATCCCTCCTCACAATCGAATAGCGTATAAATGAGTATAACTTTTATGAGATAGATCTCCTATTATACCTTGTGGATTAAAAGATATAGATTAATTTCAGAAAGTTTCTGAGAACAAACCTCAAATTATAGTAAAGTTGAAGCAAAAGTATTGCCATCCAACATCTAAACTTTATCCCAAATTCAGTTCGCAGGATTTCCAAATCTAATATATCCCTTTAACTTTAATATCTAAACCTGCCCCTCCCTCCACTCAAGCAGGTAGGACCTTCCCTCCCTTAGAGAGTCAAACCACCTCCCCTACTCAAGCAGTGTTGTTGGATCCGATTAGCAAGGGAGATTATGTTTTTCCAGTAGGGAATGTGATTGTTCAAACCCCACATGCTCAAGCAAGTAGGGCCTGCCCTCCCTTCAAGGCTTGTGATTAGATTTCCCCTCCACCAACCAAAACTCAAGTTGGCGTCACCTGTCTGCCTTTTTCAAGCCACTTCCATAAGATAACTTGCAACATCACATAGATGAAAGCATGGGTGATGTTAGGAGGTGGAAGATGTCATTACTCAACATTGTAACTTGCACCCCAATGTCAACTTTCAAATTGGCAAAAAAATTGGTGGGGTTAAAATCTGTCTTTGTGGAACAGTTATGCATTTTTGATCATTCAAACAACACACAATCCCAACATAGATATATACAAGTGAAAACCATAGATAAGAACCACAAGGCTAGACACCAAAATCGTTGGGGTTTTAGTATTAGAATAAGGAAAATTTTGGGGATTGTATTACTACCCTAAGGAAAATCTTTATCACATCAGCCGGAAAACTTGCACCAAAAACCAGCTTCAGCTTTGAAATGGGCAAATTTTTTGGAGTAATGCTTTCTAAACCATCTCTAAAACCTAGCTTCAGCTTTGGAATGGGCAAGGTTTTTGGAGTAATGCTATCTAAACCATCTCTACAGAAGCTAAAATAAGTGAAGGCAAAAGAACTGACCACAAGATGCTTGGACTCCTCGTCGGAATGCATTGGGCGAAGATGGTCCAACAGTACCTGTTGCCTGATGCGTAGCTTCTCCATCTCCATTCCTAGCCCAGATTCCCTCTCAACACAAGAAACCCAAATGGAAATTGGAACTCCCTAAATCCAATAGACGATGGGCGACCTAGGCACAAATTAATGAAGAGGATGCTGAGAAGATTGTAACCAAGTTGTTCCCGCTAACAAGGTGGCCATGCCAAACCATTGAAGCTAGTTCTGTCAGGATATCCAAACTTCATACATTTTTTTGGGCAATGCCACAATCTTTATCAATTCACCATACGAAAATCTAGCTTTAATAGGCAACAGAGCCCTGGATTTCCCGAAAAGCTTCCCCTGTTTCCGACGGTGACGAGCGAATTGGGAACAGGGCCTCTCAACTAATTGTTGGATAAATCGATAGAGCTCAAAGTCAATTCATTGAGACTGCTGGGAATTGATCCGGAGAGAGAGGCAATTCCCCTGTGAAAGAATTGCCAAGAGCAAGAAATGCCATAATCCAATATGGAAGCTCTTCAATCGCAATGGCAGTTGCTTCTTCAGTTTTTCCCTATCGATTTTGAATAAAGGGAAGCCCTAGAAACCTTCCACTAACTAAATATTTGCAACTACTATTGTTTTTTCATCGAACGGCTGAATATGTTTCAATCGTCTAACATATAATCTAACGGTTTCACATTATGACACGATGCACATCAGCAAAGTTGTTTTCAAATAATAACGCCTTACGGCGTAATTACTATATAATCAAATAAATTTTGTAAATTAATTAATTTAAAAACATTAAATTCATTAAATATGATTTTGAATAATAAAAATAATATTAAAATATAATAATGTAGGAATCTATTTTAACCAAATAAATTATGTAAAATAATTAATTTAAAAACTTTAAATTCATTAAATATGACTTTGAGAATAAAAATAATATTAAATAATAATAATATGGAAATCTATTTTAACAAAAGTAATTTAATGTGCTTACTTACACTATTAAATATACAATTTTATATGGTTGATTTTATATTAATAATTTAAATTTAATTAAAAAATAGAATTCATAAAATCTAATATTAAACACTAATAAGTCAAATTATCGAAATCAAGTTTATTTTACAATAACAAAATTATTTAATATAAATTAATTTGAAAATTGAAATCAGAAATTTTTTGTTTTATATTTAATTTTTAAAAAGTATTTAAATAATTAAAATAAATGGAGTATAATGTTTAACATTTATATATTTTAACATTTATATTTACTTTAATGTTTATTTTTATATCTATTTATTTATTGATTTTTTATTTTTATAATTTATTCTTAATTTTTATTTTTTATTTTTTAGTGTTTATTTTTATTGATTTATTTTTATTTTTTGTTTTTAGTTTTTTATATTTTATTTTATTTTATTTACTTTATAGTTTTATTTTTAGTTTTATTTTGTTATTTTTATATTTTTATGGTCAAACTAGCCGTTATTATACAACAGCTAGTTGGAGCTTCTTTATCTATTTAAGCTGGGTCATAGATTAGATTTCGTATCTTGTCCTGATGATGAACCACACTGGCTGGTTTGAAACGCGTCGACACAAATTTCTATATTGTGATTTTCACCGAAAGATTTGATACATAAAGAATAGATTTTATTGTGTGGAATTTTAAGTTTCATTTATTATTGTAGTTAAAATATTCAAGCGTTATGTGGCTTTATCTTCAATTTATATGTGTTATTGAGACAAAATAAAAGATAATATATTAGATATAAGTAAGGAAATAGAGTTTACAAATGACATATATGTAATGCTTTAAATCTAATGTGAAAGACTTAGTTTTGTATTAAGAAATAATCATTTTAGGTGTCATAAAGATTATATTTGCAATGTTTATTTCCAGAAATGTAATGGTTAATTTACAAATATAACCATAAATAGACTTACTTCTTAATGAAATTCAATAGTAGATTTTATTTTTAATTTTCATATAAAGTTTAGATTTTAAAACATGCAATTTAGCATTATAGATAAAAAAATACACCCATGGCCACTAAAGGTATTGTCATTCTTGAATTCTTATTGTCAAATATAAATCCTTTTATTTTAGCAAATATATTGTACAATATCAATATTTTAATTTTAGAGAATATATACACAACATCCTTGATAGTGAAGAGGGTCTTTCTTAAATGTATATGGTCAAGATAGACACTCTAATTTTAGAAAATATAGAGGTCATATATGTTTCCATTTGGGAAGTAGATTATGTTTTTATATTCACTTCAATGAAATTTGTATTCTCTAAACGAGTCCCTTTCTAACAGATTTTAGTGAGGAAAGCATACTTCAACTTCTTCTAAAAAAAATTGCAACATCAATAACTTGTTCTAAACAAATGCAATATTAATGATCATAATGACGATTCCAAAATAAATTTCAAATGGTATCTAGTTGGCCCCAAGGACATGCATCCTTTGTGAAATTGTTGCATAGTAAATGCTAATCTATTGAAAAAAATATATATATTAAATTAGAGTTTGTAATATCATACAAATAAAATTATAGTATCCATTTTTTTAGGAATTATTAAATTATATTTCCTAAAATGAGAAAGGGGATATAGGTCATTGATATAAGAATTTTTGTGTGTAAATCCAAATAACTTTATCATATACCCATAACCTATCTTTGAAGATTTGTGTGGACTTTGTGTAATAAACTTGAACAAGTCCTCCTCTAGAATTAAATTTTGAACTCATATTTGCATTACATTGTTTTTGTCATGATATATTATGCCATTTCATGTATTGGGTTGCCATGATGAAATTTAATGCTTCCCTGTCATGACACTTTAGTTGTAATGGAAATATAGAAAACAACAATCTATTGACTAGGAGTTATTATATATACTTGAACAACTTATTAGGATATGACACGAAAAAGAATTCATTTTTTGGAATATATATCACTTTCATTTTCGAAAAATAGATAAACTAAAAAAATGCATTCTTCTAGTTGTGGTATGTTACTTTTTAACCTATATGCTCATGTATTTTGTATTGATATGAACAAATATCTTGTATCTTCAAACAAATATTTAAAGAGTGTAAAATTTCATCCTTGATGAATATGTAGATTATATCTAAGAAAAACATGGTTGAGAATAGCTATAAGAATATGATGTTAAAAAATATTTTCTTTTGTTTTGTTTATACAGCTCGAACAACAAGGTTTTTCAGCTTGAAGCTAAAAAAAAAGAAACTAACTCATATAGCACATATAGGAAAAGAGGCAAGACCACCATTCTTTGAATTTACAAGAATGTGTGTGCACTAAGAGTAATATTCATGTTTTTTATTAAATACATTAATAAACATGTGATACTTCCTTTTCCATTATTATAATGACATGTTTCAAACATATATCTTTAGCATTAGGACCTATTTTTCTCTCCTAGGCATAGTCTAGACCCTAAGCCCATTCCTTCTATGCATAATGGCATAATCAATACTATTTGGGAGTCAGAGACTCTATAGAGAAAATATGTGCCATGGTTGAATTCCATGATCATAACACTTTCCCTCGGTAGAAAACTCGTGTTAAAATTATGCGCAAGATATGGAATATTTTGTGGATTCTAGGTGTTTTTCATAGCAAATAGATATTAAGCATCATTTAGGAATATGGTTGTTTTTGTTTCTCGGGGTCTTTGTTATATCTCTAGATGCATTCTTGGTGAACAACTTAGTAATGGTGGCCACATCACCCTTGGAGAAAATTGTAACCAATAAATTTCTAATTTAGTTATTTCCTGATTTCCATGGCACTTGATAGTGAACCTATGAATATCGGTCCCATTATTGCACTAAAAAATGTCACCTTGACATTTTGCTGACTGTATGAGCTCATTAACACTCATACATGCCTCCTCTTCAAGTCTTACAACCTTTGTTCCTCATTCCAAGCCGTAAAAACATGAGAAAAAACCTTAAAAACTCAAAAACCCTAGGGTACGCAGGTAACATGAAGCCTGCCTGCGTTCCTAGCTTAGGTACGCAAGTAATCCACTGCTTACCTACGTTCCAGAATGCAATTTTCCCTTGTAATGCCTGCGTACCCTTCTCAAAGTCAAAAAATCAAGAATCAAAAGTTAAAAATCTGATTTGAGGTCAATTCTAGAAGCTTCTAGATGAGAATTTTTGGGGATGAGTATGGTTTAATAAGGTGCATGTATCCCACATCTTAAGGAACTAATCCCTTGATGTGAGGAGCCTATCCATTTGAAGGAGGATTCTATCCCTTCATAGGTGGAACCCTAACCTCCTCATCTTCTCTATAAAAACAGGCATTGGGTAGCCTCAAAGGGAGTTCAAGCTTTATGTGTGATTGAGTTGAAGTGCTGTTGAGATTTAGATTTCTTTCTGCTGAGCTTTTGAGAGGAAAGATCACATACCTCTATGTGCTCCTCGAGGAAGAGTGCAAGACTTATCAAAGTAGAGGAGACTCCTGCTCGGACCCCTGGAAGGCCTATTCAACATCAAGGATAAGGTTGTAAGGTTCTTCTATTATTTTAAGATTAATACAATCAAGTTTTGTTTTTCTCAATAAATTGTCGTTCGATTGTTTATTTCAATAAGCTGTCGTTTGATCATTTATTTCATAGATTCCTTGATGACTATGATAGGTATGTTTTATAATTATTTGTTATACAGGTGCTATTAAATATTTTCTTGTTTGTGATTGCAGGTTGACAAAAGATGACACTTTGTTGCGACAAAAGACGACACTTTGTTGCGACAAAAGACGACACTTTCTTGCGACGAAAGAACTCTTGTTATGATGGAAGGATTATTGTTGCGATCAAAAAACTCTTATTGCGACGGAAGAAATATTGTTGTGATGGAAAGAATTATTGTTGCGACCAAAGAACTCTTGTTGCGACGGAAGGATTATTGATGTGACGGAAGCACTACGACCGCAAATAAGCATTTGGATCTAAGGTAGGATCGACGCCTTCATATCATTTATTTGTAAAATGAATATATTTAGAGAAAGAAAAACTTAGTTGTTCGTTTGTTTCTAGATTGTCTTCTGACACTAGGGAGATCGATCTTGTCCACAAGATCGATTTATCTGGCCAACAAATTGGTGACTCCACTGGGGAAAGAACTTGTTTTGATTTTCCTTTATTTTGATTTGAGAAAATGATTTTTACTGACTTTTGATTGATTTGTATGGGCTTGGGTAACTCAGATTTACTTTGATTTGGAAAGCTTTGAAATATTCTTTGTTTCTCTTGAACTTTTCTAAGGACCGCACATTGTTGTAGACCCTATTAAAAGTCTTGAAAAACTTAGATTTCTTCTTTCAGTTTTAGTTTAGATTTTATTTAGGATTCTTAGTGTCTGCCCAAATCTGTATGTTTTCTGTCGAAAATCTCTTGTGAATGAGTCTCATAGCACTTTTGTTTTGAATTATTTTCTAGAAGTTTTGCATTTTGAGAGTGTTTTTCGCTTTGTCTTTGTAGTGACCGAAAGATTAGAAGCTTAAAAGTGCCTTAGATCACGTTGGTATCTTTTATCTTTTTGATGAGTCTGAATTGGTTGTGAAATTCATTCTTTTTGGAGAAATAGATCTAGTTTTCTCTTTGCAAATCTTCGAACCAACATTGTTATAAGTTTTGAATTTCATTTTTATAAAACATATCTCGATGTTTTTTGATTTATTTGTTATTCTTGGAAAATGAATCCTTAGTTTACTGAACAACTAAGAAAAACATTCTCAAAAAAATTAAAGCTTTTATTCAATTATATTTTCAAAGTTTGTAGATCTCAAAATTAGTTTTCATAGTTTTGAGTGCTTTTTTGAATTTGTAGATCTCTTTTGAAGGAAAGTTGTTTTTATAGTTTCGAGTTTTGAAAGAAAAAGGGATTTATTGTGAGAATTGATTATTTGTCTCGTTTTGAGTTCTTATTGAAAAAAAAAAGAGCTTTTCTTCCATTTGTTCTTCATGTTTAAAGAAATAATTGTCTCTTAAAATAATTTCATTCTCGAACTCTTTCTTTAGATAGAATTTCATTCAAAGAAAAACGAATTGATTATCAATTTTAGGTGCATTTTTTAGTGTATTTGGAAGTCGAGTCTTCACACCATCAAAGTTTCATTTCCATACCTATTGACTTAAAGAACAGCCCATAAAAACAACGCTCAATTAAAATTGATCTAGTAATATTTTTATTTCTAGGGCTCTTATCACCAATATAGCTTAGGCTAGTATCTTGGAGTAGGGAGTAATTAACTCTCCTAGATAGTAAAAACAAACAAGTAGGTAAATCTTGCGGTAGGAAATAAATCCAATTGTAATTGGTACAATTTGGGAAGCTTATCTTAAAGGATTTAATCACAAGATCATGTCCGAACCTTTGAGACAATCAATTATGTTTCATTGGGAAAGATAGAAGATCTGCGCGCATTACAAACAGTAAACCTCGGATTAACCATTGTCGAGGAGCCTGGGATCACTTGTTGGTAAACCTCAGATTGACCATGTTGAGGAGCCTTCAAAGAGATTGAGCTTTTTTACTCTACCCTTGTGCGTGGGATCGGATCATAGACTGTTCTCCCATTTGTATTTGTTATTGTTGGTAACCTTAGTGTCCATAAGGTTAAGATTATTTCCTAAGGTGACGGTGAAGGAAATATCTCACTGTACCTGGAGCAGACGTCGACTAGACTCACTTGGACTCTCTGAGGGGTTCTCTTCACTCGAGATGGTTTTGTGAAGAAACTTGTGCCAGTCTATTTCATTAAGCAGGTTGTCGGGGTAACTGTTCCAACCTCCCTTTTTGTATTAAATTTCTACTAAGTTGGATTTCATCACCAACTAGTGTTTTTAGTACGGGAAGTTACTGTTTGTGTGTGGTTTGAACTCTTAGATTTTTTAGGCGTGTGATTTAGTTGTTTGTTTCTTTAGAGACTTTAGGTGTTTTTATTGAAATTTTATTTCTTTGCGTGTGATTTATTAATATTTAATTGTGGCAGAATTACCGAGAAAATCCCAGAGACTTCAGGGGAAGCCTCCTAAATATACACCAAGTCAGCTTGAAGGGCTACGTGCTCTAGTATCATCTAGTAGTATTAGAATTAAATCAATAGAAATTGAAAGTTCATCTATAGTTATTCATCCCAATCATCAAATATCCATGACAGAACACATTCAAGAACCGATTTCAGTTTCCGAAGTTACTGGCAGTATTTCTCCTTCCAGTGAACTAGCTAACGAACCTGAAATCTCTGAACCTGACACTAAATATTCTATTTTGGAAACATCCTCAGGATTTAATACTCCAACTTCTAGTGATCCTAGTTCACCTAGGGTAAGAATTATTGTTACTGAAGATCTTCCATTTGGCTTTATTTCTATTGAAGAACTTGCTAGTCCAAACAAAGAGATATCTCTTCCTGAATTCCCTCAGTCTTTGAATCTTAGGGAGCGTGAATCTATTTTCTACAGCCCTATTAGGAGTGACGCTTGGTATCTATCTTTAACAAATTTTTTAGAAAATCTCGGTCATGCTTTTTCTCCACCTCGAATTATGTTTCATCCTACACCCAGAGGTTATTATCCCTCATCCATCATGGCAAGAGAGTCATCTATGTTTTCCCAATCACCAGAAGAATTTTTACACGGTGGTCCTTCTGTTCCTTCGAGGTATCAGGCTCTCTCTGGTACTTTCTCAGGAGTAGCTCCTAGACCGAATGAACAAGTATTATCATCTGGTCTTAATGGAATTAAAACTGAAACGTTAAACGTAGAACAAATCTTTATGATGCCTGGTAATATTCCAAATCCTCAACCTCAAGGTGGTCAGTTACAGCCTGGGGGGCAACCTCAAGGTGGTCAGTTACCGCCTGGGGGGCAACCTCAAGGTAGTCAGTTATCGCCTGGGGGTAAAACTCAAGGCAGTCAATTACCGCCTAGGGGGCAACTACAGGGTAATTTTTTCCCAGGACAAACTGTAGCACAATATTATTTTGGAGAACAACATTAAGGACAATACATACCTCAAGTTTATCAACCTTCAGGACAGTACATACCCCAAGGTCAACCCTAAACTCAATATGTTCCTCAAGGTCCTTATCAACCCCGGATTCAGTACGCGCCTCAGGGTTATCAACCTCAAGGTCGGTACCCAAATCAAGGTTTTCAACCGCCTTCTGGTCAATAATTTGTACAGGGAGCTGGAAATTTACCTCTTACTTATCAACCCTACGCTCAACCAGGCTATGGTCCTTACGTTCAACCTTCTGCAGGACAATACCCTGGAATGAACATGGTGTGGGATCCATCCAAAATTCAACAGACTATGCAGCCTAATGTGCAGTTGTCTACTCAACCTGGACAACTTTGGTTTCTGGTCCAACCCAACAACCTGTCCAGCCTACTGTTCAAATCCCTGCACCTGGTTCTGTTCAGCAGTTTGGGCCTAGTACTCCTCAAACTCTGCCTCAAACTGGTGCAACTGCTGCAATGTCTATTCAACCTATAACACCTGTTTCTGGAGTATCTGTAGCTCCGAGTTCTTCTATCCCTACATCCATGCAAATCCCTCAAGTCTCTGTACCCCAGTCAGGACCTTCAATTCAGACTTCGGTCCAGATACCTGCGGGACAAGCTGGTACAAGTACGATTGTCACAAGTCAACCGCAATTCACGAATCAACCGTACCAGGGACAGTATCAATTTGGTCCCGTTTCACAAAACGCAGTTTATCAGTATCAACCGTACCTTGGCTATACTTATCAACAGCCTCAACAACCCCAGTTCGGTCTGGTTAATCCTGGTTTCCTGGGAGGTTATACCATTCCTAATGCAAATCTGATTCCCAGTTATCTTGGGTATCCTCCTCCCGGAACTACTCTTGCTACTTAAGGTTTTTGCGACCCTAACCGTCAGTTACCATTTATTGCAACTTTAGATTTACATGATTTGACACGCCTTACAAATGATCCAATTTTCTATCATCTGTATTGACCGCCAATGCCACATAAGTTACTCAGTGATATATCGAAAGTCAGGAAAGGATCCGTCAAATCACGTTATGAATTATCACCTCTGGTGTGTGTCTAATTCGATAATTGATGATTCAATTCGCTTACGTCTTTTTCAACGAAATCTTATTGGTCTCGCCGCCAAATGGTACATTGAGTTAGCATGAGGCTCTTTTAATAATTTCAGTCAGTTAGCAACTACTTTCTTAACTCATTTTCAGTTACCTGTCTGATACGACAATGGCATGGAACTTTTGACTTCACTAAAGCAATCCACGCCCACATATATTTCTGATCATATTCACGAATGGCGATGTAGAAGGCGTTTAGTGAAAGTTTACATTCCGGATCAAATTTTGGCAGAAAGGTTTGTTAAATAATTATTACCCAAAATCACTAAAGATGTAGCTAAGGCAGGAGTTGTTACTGAGGAGCAAGTCATTGCTCAAGCTGAGTTTCTTGACCTCCTCTATACGCAGTCAGGTACTTTACATGAAAAAATCCCCAATCTTCCAAAACAAGGTCAAATAACTACAGCTCCTTCAGGGTCTAATGCTGCTGATGGTATGATTGGTATAGTTAATACTAAAAGCAAGAAGAAATATTCAAAGAATTCTTCTCCTATAATAACTTTACCTGATTCCCCGAAAGGAGAGTCTTCCGCTAAAATTTCTGCTGAAATTCATGTCGTAGAGACATCTACGGCCAAATCTAAATCCAACGATAAAAAGAAGGGGAAGAATAAAAACAAAAATAATTCACAAGAAAAAACATATAAAACTGAATCTAATGACGAAAAACGCAAACCTCGCTATCCTTGTTTCATTTGTGGTGATGATCATTTTACTAAGGAATGCCCACATCGAGTGGAGGTTTCAAAATTTGTTAAAGGTTCTCAACAATCTATTGTCTTGAAGGATCCTTTTCAAACTCAAGATAGTAAGCTGATTGGTTCTACCTCGAATGCCTCAGAAGAACCTATTATGATGATGTCTCATGTCATGATTTCGACGCGATCGCAAGATTATGGTAGTAAGAATCTTGTTGGTGGTAAAGAAACAAAATCTTCTAATTCAAATAAATCAACTACACCTCCTCCTGTTTCTGATCCGCTACAAATCGAGAAACCCAATCCAGACTTAGTAATCAAAATGCCTGCTAAAGGTGTACTTTGTAAATCAGCTTTCAATCCACATGCGAGAGCTGCTCAGAATTACAACATTGTTGAGGACTTAGCTATTTCCCCTTCAGCAATGTCATCTTTGGAAGTGCTGCAATCGTGCCCAGCACAACGTCAATTAATTTTTTCTGCTATAGGAGCTGTCGATATTTAGGATTCGAACCTTATAATCTTCAATGTAGAGAATATTACACCTCGCCTACCTCATCAAATGGCTTTCTAGATTCTAGTTTTAGTAAAAAACAGACCGATATTTCGGACTGTGATTGATGAAGGGGCTTCTACGTGTATTATGTCGATCTAGTGTTGGAAATCGCTTGATTCTCCTACACTCAATCAGTCTCCAACAATTATAAAGGCTTTTGATGGCCGAGGTTTCCATCCTTTTGGTATTTTGTAGGATTTACCTATAGGGGTCGAAGGAAAAACTGTAAATCTAGATGTGGAAGTGGTTGACGCCCCTCTAGATTACAACCTTCTCCTAGGTCGTAGTTGGTCTTATGCTATGACTGCTGTTGTTTCTTCGGTCTTTCGGTTTATTAAGTTTCCACATCAAGGAAATATCATTACAATAGACCAGTTAACTTATTTTTCATCCGATCCATCCTCTACAGAAACTATCCAGCACATCGGTAAAATGGTTATCCCTTACAAGGATGTTGGATTAGGTTTGATTAAAGATTCTAGTTTACTAGGAAATTTTTCCTTTCCTCCTCCTAACGTATCACCTTCTATTGCAAATATTCATATGATTTCATCAAATACTATCACGTTTGATGATCCTTGGATCGTACCTTTCGACTCTGAGTTGGATTCATTTGATGGCGCGATGCCTTTGAGTCCCTTTGAAATTGCATATCAGGTTGTGCAGTCACTTTCTGATCCTTATTCAACCGAAACTGATCCAATGAATGGGATCCATGAAGAATAACTTTCTATATCTAGCTCAGTTAAAACGAAATTTCCCGATCTTGTTCATACTGATGAGCAGATTCATGAACTCTTGTCTGTTGACGATTTACCATGGGAAGATCTACATCATCAATCTTCATTTTTACCTGAGCTGGATCTTTTTGAAAATGATTTCGCTTCTATTTTTACTGTTGAACATGTCAAAGAACCATAGAATCTGTTGCAAAATCCTGATTCTGAGTTAAATTTGGACAATATCTCTCAAACGATTCCTATTGACATTTTAGTTAAGCAAGGAATAATTGAAAATATTCATATAGGTGCTTGTTGTACGGACGATGAAATCCAAACTTATAAAGCCCTATTTCAAGAATTCCATGATGTGTTTGCCTGGTCATATGAGGAAATGGCAGGAATCGATCCGTCAATTGTTGTACATGAAATCAAGACTTACCCGGATTCCAAACCTGTCCGACAACGCTTACGTCAAATACACCCAAGAAAAGCTGCTGCTATCAAAGCCGAAGTTGAAAAATTACTTCGTGTAGGTTTCATTTATCCAAATCCTATAACGGATTGGGTATTGAATATTGTTCCTGTTAACAAAAAACAAGGAACGATAAGAGTATGTATCGACTATAGGGATATTAATAGAGCTTATCCTAAAGACAATTATCCAACCCCCTATATCGATCAAATAATTGATGATTGTGCCGGCAGTGAAATGTTCTCCTTTATGGATGGTTTTTTCGGTTACAATCAAATAAACATACTTCCTGCTAGTCAGCCAAAAACAACTTTCATTTGTCCATGGGGGACATTTGCTTATTGCAAACTACCCTTTGGATTGAAGAATGCTGAGGCAACTTTTCAAAGGGCTATGTCTTACACGTTTCATGACATTAAGCATATTGTGCAGCCTTATCTCGATGATTTACCTGCTCATTCATCGCGTAGGGCCGACCATCTCACTCATTTACGAGCTATATTTATGAGATGTAGGAATTATCGAATTCGGCTGAATCCACACAAATGTGTTTTCTATGTAGAATCGGGTTGCTTACTGGGATTTGTTGTTTCAAAAGAAGGCATTCGTGTTGATCCATCGAAGGTCGAAGCTATTTTCAATCTACCTACTCCTTCGACTCTATGCAAACTCCAAAGTTTGTAGGGGAAAGCAAACTTTTTACGTCGGTTCATTCCTAACTACGCCGAGCTAACAAAGGATTTTACCTGGTTGTTGAAACAGAATGTTACATTCCTTTGGGATGAGATGGTTGATCGATATTTTGATGCACTTAAACACGTGTTGACCCATGCACTGTTATTGCATCCTCCCAACTACAACCGAGACTATTTTTTGTACCTCGTCGCCTCTCATTCCACCATTGGGATGGTTTTAGTTCAGGAATATGAATTCAAAAATGAACATGTGATTTACTATCTTAGTCAAAATCTGCATCCGACTGAGATAAAGTACACGCATGTGGAGAAATTTTCCTTGGCAGCTATTCAAGTTGTCCAAAGATTTCGACACTACATCTTATTATGCAAAACCACAGTAATTTATGACTGTAACCCTATGATGTACATATTGACCAAACAATTGCTAGGGGGAAAGTACTCCAAATGGATAGTTATCCTGCAGAAATTTGACTTGGAATTTGAAAAATCCAAGGCAAAGAAATCTTTGGTTTTTGTAGAACTGATGTGTGATTTCCCCTCTACTGATACTGAAACTATGGTGGAGCAACCCATTGCGGACGAATCCTTGTTTCTTATCAGTACTCTTGATCCTTGCTATGGATATATTATTGTTTATCTCCAAACCCAATCTTTTCGGCCTGAAATTTCACGATCTCAGCAATGGAAAATACGTTTCCAATCCCAAAAATACAATATTATTGGTGATACACTCTATCGTCGCGGAGCGGATTCTGTTTTCCGACGCTGTCTTACTCATGAAGAAGCTGAGAAGGTTCTAAATGACTGCCATTCTAGATCATGTGGCAGTCATATGTCTGGGTATGCCACAGCCCAAAAGATATTGCGGCTGGTTATTTCTGGCCATCATTATTCAAAGATTGTATCTATGCAGTCCATAAATGCCACAATTGTCAGGTCTTTGATCATAAAATGCATGCACCACCTGCTCCTCTTCACCCTATAATTACTGTCGATCCTTTCGCAAAGTGGGGTATTGACTTTATTACATGTAACCCTCACTCAACCGAGGGGCATGCGTATATTATCCTAGCGGTAGATTATTTTACTAAGTGGGCCGAGGTGATGCCTACATTTTCGGCAGACGGCAAGACTGCTGCAACTTTCATGTTCAGTCATATAATTGCTAGATTCGGTGTTCCTCAAGCCATTATTATAGATCATGGAAGTCATTTTCGGA
Organism: Pinus albicaulis; assembly: GCA_034641835.2. Taxonomy (NCBI): domain Eukaryota; kingdom Viridiplantae; phylum Streptophyta; class Pinopsida; order Pinales; family Pinaceae; genus Pinus; species Pinus albicaulis. Next base: position 382,044,458 of record CM076570.1, read on the forward strand.
ATATCATGATGACTGAACTGACAGATAAACTTGGCCTGTGCCACGATAGTTCTACTCCATATTACCCGCAAGCTAATGGTCTGGTTGAAGCTATCAATAAAGTTTTAGTCACTATGATCAGGCGAATTATTGGTATTCATAAGTTGAATTGGCATTCCATGTTATTTTCAGCACTTTGGGCATATTGGACCTCAGTAAAAACATCAACTGGTTTCACTCCTTTTCAACTGGTTTATGGTTTAGAAGCTGTGTTACCTATTGAATGTGAAATTTTGTCATTGAAATTAGCCATAGAATTACTCCCATCTACTTCTGAAGAGGAGAAGCGTTTTTTGTACTTGGCTTAGCTAGATGAGAATCGACGAAATGCTGCATTAGAAAACGAGGCTCATATCAAATGAATAAAAGCTCAGTACGACATAAATGTTACACATCGTAATTTTTCAGAAGGATACCTAGTTTTAGTGTACGATCAAGCCAACGATAAGCTAGGGGATGGAAAATTTGTGCCTATGTGGCATCATCCTTTCATTGTTAAGTGAAAGCTGGAAAAAGGGGCCTATGAGCTGATATATTTTGATGGTGTCTCTTTAGATAAACTCAGAAATGGGCTTTATTTGAATAAATATTATTCTTAAACTTGCTGTGGAGATTTTTAGTTAGATTAGATTCTTTACTGCTGGTGTGTCTTAGATTAGAAAAGCGTGCCTAGTTTAAAGTGTGTTCTTATCACTATTCCTGCTTATCTGAGTTTTACTCTTGATATTGTAGATGTTGACGTCTCTCCAAACCTACATTGGTTTTGCTGATGGTGGTTGTCATAGTACACGAAACATTTCTTCCGCAGCTTGGGTTATCTATTCACCCTCTGACGAGTTAGTGTCTATGCATGGGGTAAGCCTCAGTCAAACAACGAATAACATTGCAGAGTGTAGTGCAGTGATTGAGTTATTATTTGAATCCATATCATTTGGAATTCGAAGTTTGATTGTTAGGTTGGATTCTCAACTTGTTGTATTATAGCTTAACAGGGTTTATGCCATTAGAAATCCAGTGTTATTATGGTTACTTTTAAGATTTCGTCTCTTGGAACGTGAATTTGATTACATTGAATATCAGCATATTCCAAGACATTTAAATACATTAGCAGATGCAGTTGCTTCTACTATGATAAATAGACATTTGCAATAATTAAATCAGTAAATTAAACAAAATTCGATAACACGTACACAGATAGCCGGTAATAGTGATATATCATAGCATAGAAGTGTGTTTCAAACTATACATCATCTTGTGTTGGACAGTATAAAATACAAAAAAAATAGGACCTAGAAAGTGTTGAAAATGAATTTTACTTGAATCATCCCATTGCTCTCCTGGAGGAAAAGCCATGTCTTTGTCGCCGCGATAGTTCATCCCAGCATATGGAAAATCCTTAATAATAAAGAGTTGGTTTTTCAAGCAACAAAAATATACCGACAGAAATCTAACAATCTCAATGCCCTTAGCATGAGATTGGCAACACGTAATGCTGCATTCCTGTACAGTCTAGTAACAGTGAAGACAATAAATTTTAACTCGGGACGAATAATAGTTTTGATATCTATCCGTTTATCCTTAGGGTCTACTAAACCATTTCAAAACTCTGCTTTGAGACTAGCAATAGACTAGCCACCTGGTCTAGTCCTGAATAGAGATAAGTGTCCACCCCTCTTGGACAAACCAGTCAAAAAATATATATCCTCCGGCTTGACTTTGAGCTGGTGGCCGACAAACAAGAAACACTAGTCCCGTGTGTCCTACCTATTCAGTAGCCATATCAGGAGATCAACTTGGGCCCTTATGTGGTCCAGAATTTATACGGATTACTTGGAGCTGACGGTTTCTGATTCCGACAAATGGATTTTCCCGAATCTTCACAAGAAGTTTTTCTTATCCAAAATCTCTCACCTTTTCACTCTGAATTCAAATAGTAAAAATGAATTTAGAAAAGTTCTTTTTATAAGTTTTTTCGAGTAAATGAATTTTTAATTTGTTTATTTTTCACTTTTAAAAGGTAATTTGGAAAACATTTTTACTTATCTTAAACAGGTATGTGTGATTGTTTCGAGTTTTTGTGCAGAATATTGGATTTTTCAGTAAAATTGATCATTTTTCAACAAAGAGCATACTTTTATCACTTCTTCGAACTCTTTCAAAAATTTACAAAAAAGCGAAACATTGGAGTCCTCTTTTAAGCCCTTTTTAGACTCTCTAAACATGAAAATATTGCCGAGCACTTGATTATTCGAACTCGTTAAAGTAAATGAATGATCTTCCCTTCAGTATAAGTTTACCCCTTTTACGGACTGAAATGGACTATTTACGAAAAATGTATACATTGACTAATTACGATCAATAGAGTTCTCTCCCGCATTATTTTATCCTTTTTCGGGCTCGAGAGACTAAATTTACGAAAAATTACATCCATGGAGTCTTCTTAATTTTTTTCTTCTGACTCTCTAAAATTGAAAAAAACACCGAGTTTCTCCTATACTGGACTCGTTAAAATTTAACAATAAAGGACCTGTTCAATTTCAAAATAGGAATGAACCACTCCTTCTTAGGGTTTGAATCTTAAACTAAGTTGGACTCATCCGAAGGATGAGATTATAAATAAGCAAATGTTATCCTCCTCAAGCTTGTCAAAAATAAAGAGGTACTTGCCAGAAATGGTGGGGGAAAAGAGAGAAAAATGAACCTGTTTGTTACATTTTGATTATTCGGAAAAACGTTAACCACTCTTGAACACGACAATTTTTTTCACCTGGGTTGGGAAATCCTTTGCCTAACAGTTAATCAAACCATTTTGAAAGTCTTCAGCCGGTTTCTAGGTATTAGCTTTGGGTCAATTGTCACCAAGCCATCTACAATGTCATTATGTGTTCAAGAGGACAGTTCAAACAAACCATTCATTTGCGAAATATTTGTCTTCCATTTTGACCATCCCTGAGTCAGTCCTTGCCAATATATTTCTTCAAAACTTGATCTATGATTTCGTGTTGTGGGCTTGCTTACGACGAATCACTTTCTATCGACGATAGCTCATTATCTAGGAAGTTGATATAGAAATCGTTAGTACCTTGAAATCTGCATCCCTCAATGGCAGGTTTCTCGCCTTCGACGATAGGTTGCATCATTGACCTTTGATCGAATGATTCCGTGACATGTTCAACTTCAGCTCATTCATTCACATTTCATGGATTGTACTAAGTACTTTGAGAGCCATTGAAATTACTGGTGGTTACTCTCACACTTGTTAACATTTTACATTATTGACTGGTAATCAAGTGGTTTCTACCATGCTCGACTTCGACACATTCATTCACATGGATAGAATCGTGCTGGTTCGAGAAGCAGAAATCAAGACCCTGGATCTAGTTTCCACCATCCAGGCTGCAAGGAATTTTTGTTATTCATTTATAGAGTGGACTATTCATAAACATATGGCTATGTCCATACTGTGTCTACATATGTCTATACTATTGATGTATTGAAAATCATTTCTTTATCAAAAAAGTTTAAATCAGTTTTCTAGTTAGTTTTGATCTGAGTATGGGAATGCCTACCTCAGCGATGATATGTTTACATATATATATTTTTCATTGAATTTTTTTACAAGTTCCGACCGGGGTGTCCACAGGATGATCCTTGAAATGATAAACTATTTCACTCTTCATATATGGCAGACTACATCTTCATCTATTCCAGACTTCGCACTTTAGGGGGAAATTTGTTGCACTAAAAACTATCACCTTGACATTTTGCTGACTGTATGAGCTCATTAACGCTCATACATGCCTCCTCTGCAAGTCCTACAACCTTTTTTACTCATTCCAAGCCCTAAAAACAGGAGAAAAAACCCTAAAAACTCAAAAGCCCTAGGGTACGCAGGTAACATGAAGCCTGCCTACATTCCTAGCTTGGGTACGCAGGTAATACACTGCTTACCTATGTTCCAGAATGCAGTTTTCCCTTGTAATTCCTGCGTACCCTTCTCAAAGTCAAAAAAGTGAGAAACAAAAGTTAAAAAGCTGATTTGAGGTCAATTCTAGAAGCTTCTAGATGAGAATTTTTGGGGATGAGTATGCTTTAATAAGGTGCATGTATCCCACACCTTAAGGAACTAATCCCTTGATGTTAGGAGCCTATCCCTTTAAAGGAGGATTCTATCCCTTCATAGGTGGAACCCTAACCTCCTCATCTGCTCTATAAAAAGAGGCATTGGGTAGCCTCAAAGGGAGTTCAAGCTTTATGTGTGATTGAGTTGAAGTGTTGTTGAGATTTATATTTCTTTCTGCTGAGCTTTTGAGAGGAAAGATCACATACCTCTATGTGCTCCTGGAGGAAGAGTGCAAAACTTATCAAAGTAGAGGAGACTCCTGCTTCGGACCCCGGGAAGGCCTGTTCAACATCAAGGCTAAGGTTGTAAGGTTCTTCTGTTATTTTAAGATTAATACAATCAAGTTTTATTTTTCTCAATAAATTGTCGTTCGATTGTTTATTTCAATAAGCTGTCATTTGATCATTTATTTCATAGATTCCTTGATGACTATGATAGGTATGTTTTATAATTATTTGTTATACAGGTGCTATTAAATATTTTCTTGTTTGTGATTGCAGGTCGACAAAATACGACACTTTTTTGGGACAAAAGACGACACTTTGTTGCGACAAAATACGACACTTGATTGCGACGAAAGACAACAATTTCTTGCAACGAAAGAACTCTTGTTATGACGGAAGGATTATTTTTCTGACGAAAGAGCTCTTATTGTGACGGAAGAACTATTGTTGCGACGGAAAGAATTATTGTTGCGATGAAATAAGTCTTGTTGCGACGGAAGGATTATTGATGCAACAGAAGCACTACGACCGCAAATAAGAATTTAGATCTAAGGTAGGATCGACACCTTCATAGCATTTATTTGTAAAATTAATATATTTAGAGAAAGACAAACTTAGTTGTTCATTTGTTGCTAGATTGTCTTCTGACACTAGGGAGATTGATGTTGTCTGCAAGATCGATTTATCCGGCCAACACCCACTTTTTCGCAAGACATGCAAATGAAAATGGTTTATGTGGACCCTCAATCAACATTTTACCTTGATCAAGTTTCAAACCCTCAACCAAGTTTTTAGACCTTAATCGAGGGCATAAAACATCAATCAAGACATTTAAACTAAAAAAAGTATATATTATCATGACAATAATTTCTCATTTTTTTATTTTTCTCATTATAAAACTTATATAAAGAATTTTATGTTCAGTAATCAAAGCCCCCAAAGACAAAAATATATCTCTCTTTTTTTTTTTTTTTTTTTTTCTAATTTCACCATTGGTGAGGCTACATCATTGTCATATCCAAGAATAACACCCGAAGAAGGCATATAATTAAACAAGTGAATTAACATCTAGGAGTACCTTAATAGCGCACCTGATCATCATCTAACCAAGACCCCGTGGATGAAAAAATTATATATTTGAAACTACAAAACTAAAAAAATAAGAAATGTGTGTGCACTCTATAGATTGTTTTTATTCCAAAGAGGAGTGTGCTTGGTTTTACATTTTAGGTAGAAGGTGAAAAACAATTTTGTGAACACAAATGTTTTTTTAATTTTTTCATTTCAAAAAATTAATATAAACTACATTTTCTAAAAAAAGAATTAAAAATACCAAGCATTACTTCTACATTCACATAAATGAGTTTCAAGATTTCAATTAGAAAAAATATATGAAACATCAAATTTTCATTACCACATTTCACTAGAAACTGGTTCATATAGTTATGGATTGACCCTAAATTAGCTTGAGAATAATTTTTTAGAGCTAAAGACTATTTATTCCCTCCCTAAATTACAGCACAAACCTAAGATTCATCTATGAAGCCTAATATGAAATAATGTCACCCATATTCAACTTAGATATTCAAGACTCCTTAGAGAGGGCTTGTTACTTTCTTATTGGTGTTTTTTATGGTTCTTATATTTGAGAAGGTTCAATTAGGGATTCATTTCATTGGTTATCCCTTGACCATGTTTATTGCTTGACAGATATTTCAGATGTCAAAGTAAACCCATGTTACATGTATTGTACTAAGAGGTCAAAGAACTCTTACAAAACTCATGTTTGTTCATTTGAGTATTTTTCAAGAATTTTGATCATGACAAGCCTTAATATAGTTTGAAGAGGTATTTTTAATGTTTTATGATGATAGGGACCCACAAAACACCCATGCCCTCATATAGTGGTTGACTAGGAATGTCTTTGTTATTTCCCTCCCTTCCCCAATATCAAGGCCCTCAGTGTTTTTTATATACCAAATATATTGTCACAACCTCAATACCCAATCATAGTGCATGAAAAATTTTTGTGTCACCCATATTGAACTCCTGGGAGAAATGCTCCTTAATGAGGTCTTGTGTAACTATGTGTAGGGTATTTTAATAATACTTAGGCCTCAGATGTTTCAATTAGGGGTTAAGGTTCATGTTTATGCCCTTGACCATGTTTACACACCAAAACCCATTCTGATTTCATAAATCCTATTATGACACCCATATTCCACTTAAAGGCCTACCAAAAACCCATATCAAAGATGCATTCATTTGTTCTACGAATCATTTAAGAATATTGATCCCAAAAATATTCAATAATATATTATCGCATTTTTTTCATTCCTTTACCATGTCCATGGCCCTACTAAAAAATCCTCGATGTATAAACACTCCTAACGGCATCTACATCCAACTTTGATCCCAAAAACCCCCTAGATATATGTGTGCTCTAGTTTAAAAGTGTTGTTCATTATGATTGAGCCAAATAAGTAGTGTTTAGGGCCTAAGGAATAATTTTTTTCCTATCCTAACCATAACACTTGAGCTTTAGAAGGCTTATTTATGCCATATTTACCTTTATTTCGACAAACCATATTTATACCTTCGAACACATTTCTAGTGAATAAATGCTACCCAAGGCACCCATGTCCTACTTAGATGTTAAGGAACCCCGTCCATCGACCAAATAATTATTCATCATGTGGGCTAAACACTCATTCTCAATCAAGGCATGTGTTGTGGTTAAGGGAATCCATTTCCCTCGATTATCCAAAAGATGTCATACAAGGATCTCATCAACTTGTTCAAGAACATGGTCATCACTATAGCCCTAAAAGCTTCATGGGTACTACGTTTTGTTCACGGTCTTTATGCTTGAAAATCGTAACTTAAGGTATAAGGCCCATTATTATGCTCCCGTGACCTTTGTTAGACATATAAACATGTTATTAGTGTATAAATAACCTAGGAATGGTACTCATGGCACCCATAGAGAAAATTTATAACCAATAGATGTTAGATGTGGAGGTTTTAGGAATTATCCATGGAGCTCGAGCCTAAAAACCAAGGTATATGGACAGAGGATCTTCTTTCCCTCCTCTAGCTACGGTCACCAACTAGATACCATCAGTGATGTCTAAGAACTCATAATGGTGCCCATATTAAACTCAAATGGAAAGGAATCCCTAAAGAGGGCTCATTTAAAGGTTTCTATGTGTCGCTCACTATGATCAAGATTTAAAATGTTTAATAAGGCTTTAATGACCATCCAATATCCTATTTGGTTCTCTAAAATCATGCTTATGGTGCTTGAGTCAAATCCTTACAAACCATCCTTTCTCATAAGAAAATGAGATAAGAATCATTTAGGAATATGGTTGTTTTTGTTTCTCACATTCTTTGCTATATCTCTAGATGCATTCTTGGTGAACAACTTAGTAATGGTGGCCACATCACCCTTGGAGAAAATTAATAACCAATAAAGGTCTAATTTAGTTATTTCGTGATTTCAATGGCACTTGATATTCAACCTATGAATATCAGTCCCATTTTTTCGCAAGACATGCAAATGAAAATTGTTTATGTGGACCCTCAATCAACATTTTACCTTGATCAAGTTTTAAACCCTCAACCAAGTTTTGAAACCTTAATCGAGGGCATAAAACATCAATCAAGACATTTAAACTAAAAAAAGTATATATTCTCATGACAATAATTTCTCATTTTCTCATTTTTCTCATTATAAAAGTTATATAAAGAATTTTCTGTTCAGTAATCAAAGCCCCCAAAGAAAAAAATACCTCTCTTTTTTTTCTAATTTCACCATTGGTGATGCTACATCATGGTCATATCCAAGAATAACACCCGAATAAGGAAAAGAATTAAACAAGTGACTTAACATCTAGGAGTAACTTAATAGCGCACCTGATCACCATCTATCTAAGACCCCATGGATGACAAAATGATATCTTTGAAACTACGAAACTAAAAAATTAAAAAATGTGTGTGCACTCTATAGATTTTTTTTATTCAAAAGAGGAGTGTGCTTGGTTTTACATTTTAGGTAGAAGGTGAAAAACAATTTTGCGAACACAAATGTTTTTTTAATTTTTTCATTTCAAAAAATTAATATAAACTACATTTTCTAAAAAAAGAATTAAAAATGCCAAGCATTACTTCTTCATTCACATAAATGAGTTTCAAGGTTTCAATTAGAAAAAATATGTGAAACAACAAATTTTCATTGCCACATTTCACTAGAAACTGGTTCATATATTTATGGATTCACCCTAAATTAGCTTCAGAATAAATTTTTAGAGCTAGAGATTATTTATTCCCTCCATAAATTATGGCACAAACCTAAGATTAATCTATGGTTCCTAATACGAAATAATATCACCCATATACAACTTAGATATTCATGACTCCTTAGAGAGGGCTTGTTACTTGCTTATTGGTGTTTTTAATGGTTTTTATGTTTGAGAAGGTTCAATTAGGGATTCATTTCATTGATTACCCCTTGACCATGTTTTTCTATTCTGTATATATTTTATATCCGGCAAACGCATGTTGTATGTATTAACAATTAGTTAGTCAAAGAACTCTTACAAAGTTCATGTTTGTTCATTTGAGTTTTTTTCAAGAATCTTCATAATGACAAGTCTCAATATAATTTGCAGAAATATTTTTAATGTTTTATGATTATAGGGACCCAAAAACCACCCACGCCCTCATATAGTGGTTAATTATGGATTTTCGTTGTTATTTCCCTCCCTTGCCCAATATCAAGGCCCTGAGTGTTTTTTATATACCACATATATCGTCACAACCTCAATACCCAACCATAGTGCATGAAACATTTTTATGTCACCCATATTGAACTCATGGGGGAAATACTCCTTAATGAGGTCTTGTGTAACTATGTCTAGGGTATTTTCAAAATAATTAGGCCTCGGATGTTTCAATTAGGGGTTAAGATTCATGTTTATGCACTTGATCATGTTTACATTTCGATTTCATAAACCCTATTGATGACACCCATATTCCACTTAAAGGCCTACCAAAAACCCATATCAAAGATGAATTCATTGGTTCTACGAATCATTTAAGAATATTGATCCCAGGAATATTCAATAATATCCTATCGCATTGTTTTCATTTCTTTACAATGTCCATGGCCCTACTAAAAAACCCTCAACGTACAAACACTCCTAATGGCATCTACATCCAACTTTGATCCCAAGAACCCCCTACATATATTTTTGTTCTAGTTTAAAAGTTTTGTTCATTATGATTGAACCAAATAAGTAGCGTTTAGGGCCTAAGGAGCAATTTTTTTCCTCTCCTAACCATAGCACTTGAGCTTTAGAAGGCTTATTTATGCCATATTTACCTTTCTTTCCAAAAACCATATTTATACGTTCCAACGCATTTCTAGTGAATAAATGCTAGCCAAGGCACCCATGTCCTACTTAGATGTTAAGGAACCCCATCCATGGACCTAATAATTATTCATCATGTGGGCTAAACATTGATTCTCATTCAAGGCATGTGTTGTAGTTAAGGGAATCTATTTCCCTCCATTAACCAAAAGATGTCATAAAAGGATCTCATCAACTTGTTCAAGAACATGGTAATCACTATAGAATTAAAAGCTTCATGGGTATTATGTTTTGTTCATAGTGTTTGTGCTTGAAAATCGTCACTTAAGGTGTAAGGCCCATTATTATGCTCCAGTGACCTTGGTTATACATATAAACATGTTCTTAGTGTATAACTAACCTAGGAGTGGTACTCATGGCACCCATAGAGAAAATTTATAACCAATAGGCGTTAGATGTGGATGTTTTAGGAATTATCCATGGAGCTTGAGCCTAAAAACCAAGGTATATGGATAGAGGATCTTCTTTCCCTCCGCTAGCTATGGTCACCAACTAGATACCATCAGTGATGTCTAAGAACTCATAATGGTGCCCATATTCAACTCAAATGGAAAGGACTCCCTAAAGAGGGCTCATTTCAAGGTTTCTAAGTGTCGCTAATTGTGATCAAGCTTTAAAATGTTTAGTAAGGCCTGAAAGACCATCCAATCTCCTATTTGGTTCTCTAAAATTATGCTCATGCTGCTTGAGTCAAATCCTTGAAAACCATCCTTTCTCTTATATGGTGGTCTCAGAATGTGTTCATGGTTCTTGAGTGAGAGAAGTTATGTTTAGGGATCAATATTTCTTTTTTACTCCCCAACCAATGTTAATGTTTCTTATATTGTTATGTACAGGGTTGTTTCATGGTTCTTAGGTAAGATAATGTTTAATTAGGGATAAAATACATTATTCACCTGATGGCTATGTTTAAACATCCCTACCTATTTCCAACGTAAAAAACCAACTCATGGCACTTGTATCCCACTAGAAGGCTTACAAAAAATGCTTATAAAGGATTCATATAGCGGTTCAAGGACTCATTCAAGGCTCTTTAGATTGAGAAGATTCAATAATATCTTAAGGAACTTGTTTTCCTTCCTTAACCATGTTCAAGGAATTGTGAGCCATCCTCAATGTGTAAAGGCTCTCAAGAGCATCCATTTCCATATTTGATGCTAAAAGGCCCTAGGGAAGGTATGAGTTATGCTTTGTAGATGTTTTTGATGATGTTTGTGCTCTATAATTAGAATTTAGGGGCTAAGGCCCATATGTTATCCTCTAAAAGGTTCATTTAAGGCTTAAGCATCTTATTCCTTCTCCCCAACCAACCATTTGTAGAACTTGAAGCCCATTTCCAATGTACAAAACTTGCACATGGCACTTGTATCCCACTCAAATGTTAGAAACATCCAATCATGACCCCAATAGTGATTCATGATGTCAAAATAAGATACATTGTCATTCAAATCATGTAATTTTCTTTAATCATAATTCCTATATCCCTTCAACAATATAAAACACTATACGAAGATGTTATATGGCCATTTAAAATATATTTAAGATTACAATGTTAAAAATATTTATACATTTATTTAAAGCCAATAAAAAAATAAAAATATTCAATAAAATAGTTTCAAAATACTAATTTTATATTTAGATTATAAATATAATAATACATCTAAATGCTTTACTACACTTTGTTAACATTTAATATAACCATGCATTATACATTTATTTAAACCTTGTTAATTATTATAAGTTTTGTCTGTAATATCTAGAATAGAAAAACTATTTACCTTAACAAGTTAATAACTCGAAATTTACCTTTTAAAGGATTATAGTTTAAGATGGAAAAAATAAAAAGGAAAAATAATATAAACTATCAACAATTTTAAATTTCACATCATTAAATATTAAAGAAAGTAAAAACTATATAAATTCAAAGTTACACTCAATATTTTTAGGAAAATGACAAGTGGATTTAATTATAGAAAGGGCTATAATTTTATAAATGAAAAGAAACCCAATGAAATTACCTTTTAGGAAGCTATAATTGAGAAAAAGATGATTATAACTGAAAAGTAAAGATTAGATAAAGAAGATTATAAATTTGAAGGAAAAATAAAGAAAAAAAAAATATATGACAAAGTGACAGATCTCGTTGGGATTATCTTCTAGCTGGTCATGATTGTGTAACACCCTCCTACTACATTTACCCAAGTTACCCTCATTCCAGTGTAAACATGTGGCGAAGATTTACTATGATTTGATTCAACCTCCTAGATCCCCTTAAGGAAGTGGAACAGATAAACCAACACTTTACACACCTCACTCAAGCGCTACAGGACCTCCAGAAGCTAACCAACCACTCTAGGTGCCCAACCCCTAAGTGAACTCAATTTTTCACTAAACTAGACCCCCATTCACTCCCATGAAAAGCCCTCCAAGAAAATAAAACCCTCCAGTCACTTCCATGAAAATACATCCACACTACTTTATTAGAAGGTTTGTGCCAACAACCCTAGATTGGGAGCCAGTTTTTGAGGGTTAAGACTCGGGCCTCTGCCCAGAACTTCATGAAACTTCCAGAAATGATAAATAACATTAAAACAATGCTACTAATGTAAAAAAATTAACAAGGAATTGATCTGACCCTTACTAGCCATGACAATCATTTCATCAAACATTTCATGAACATGTAATCTACAAGTCATAAAAATAGGTCTGAACATAGGGTTCTCATACTTATCTAATAATTGTCAAGAAGGATTGATTATGTCTCATAAATACTGAAATACCATCTATTAGGTCATACATTCATGATTCATACATATACTAATCAAAACATGTTGATATATATGACTAAGATCTATGATAAAATAATGCTTATAAATAGCATACAACCAACATAATAATAACATTACAACAACCATTAAAGCCCCATAATATAAAATTACATTTACACATAAAACATAAGAGGAAAATATTTCTTATTAACATATGAAAAAACCAGCCAAGTCAGGGACTTCCACGTACCACTCGACCATATGGGCCTAACCAGATATTTATTTTAGCCAATCACCCCATGCCATATTTTAAGCTTGATTGTGGGACTCAGAAAAAACCCCACCAAATAGTCCTAAGGCTTTACCATGTAATCCGGCAAGGGATTCCTAGGACGAAAAAATCAACATACACTACAGGCTTTACCATAATCCCACCATATACCGATAAAGGGATCAGTAGGCCTTAAGCCCGCATGGATGCCTCCAGATCTTTCCACCTAAAATGTGAGGAGTTTGTCGTCTGTACTCTCTAGGATTTACCATGTATCCTTCCATTACCAGTCAAATGATTCCCAGTCCCAACGAGAACATTTACAATTAGGATTTATCGTGCTTCCCTTCATTACCGGTTAAGGGATTCCTAGAGATTGTTATTTCCTAAGAAAACCCCACTCAGTTTCAAAAGTGTCCACCAATCCAGCTCAACCAAGAAATATTAAAAACCCATCACACCATGGCTATCTAGTAATGGCAAGGAAAATATGAAAAAACAATTTTAACACCTGGTAAAACCAATCCCAATGACAGTAAAAGAACCAAGAAGACACATGCATGTTCCATGCATGTCAAAACTAGAAATGAAATCATACATGCAACTCGATACCTACATGTAATCATTTTGTAGCCTCTTGATCCCACTCTTCCTTGCTTGATATTTTCCTCCCTTTACTTTCTTTTTCTTCCTTTGAATTCCTTCGCCCAGTGCTAGAGTGATCCAATAATACTCTAAGTTTATGAGAGTGCGATAGATTAGATAGAATAGAGAGAGAGATCTTCAAAACTAAACTGACAAAAATTTAAACTAAAGAAAGTTATGAACTAATGCTCACAAGGATTTTTATTAATGAGGCCTCTATTTTATTTTTCTATTATTAATAGTTTGGAAGTTGTGGAATTTTCTATAAATACAAGTTTTGTAAAACTAAACAGGGTTGGGGCTTATTTGAGACATGTAATCCTTGTGTATTGATTTAGAAGATATTAATGAATACAATTTTCATGAGAACTTACATATATTATTGTGTCAGATTCCTTATCTGTTTTCTTTGTTTTATATTTGCTCATGTCTAGAAAACTAAGTATATGAGATTTGGATTCATATTTTATTCTCTTGTTTCTTTATTTCTTAGGAATTAACAATTGTTGTTCATTTAAAACTTATACTCATTTCCTTTATTTCCCTTTAAATTCCTTAAGTTGTCCAAGGAATTATTGTTACACTGCTTTTTTGTTTTTCTCATCAAATCTTTAAGTAAATATCACTTGATTGGGTTAGACTCCATGCCCAATGGTGTAATATCCACATAGCCCAACCAAACTTCATCATTCCTTATAAAAATCTAGCCATAAAAATAAATTTGTAAACCTTCTACTATTGTGACCTTGAGTAATTAATTTTAAGGAGATATCCCTCTCCAGGGTGAAGGGACAAATCTCAACCTCAAAGAGGTTTGAGGTTACCTTAGATTTTTTCCCATATCTAGGGTTTTCTTAAGAGATAACATTTTGGTGTCATTGACGGGGACGTGAAATTTCATCTCAAATAATCTCTAGGAGAATGACAAATATCATATCTGCTCTTTGATGGTGAACATAGGATAGACAAGGAAAGTTTGCGCATCATTCACCTGGGGACTCCACTCTGAAATGAATCTAGAGCTCAAAAATTTCCTGACAACTCCACTGGCCAAAGACTCAGTTGCCTAAATATTTTCTTGGTGAACCCACTACTTCAAGATAGATCACAAATCTGGAAGGTATGCTCCTATGGATCGCTCCCATATTCCTAGTTTTCTAAATCACATCCCGCATAGATTGGAAAACTTGTCTGCCAAAATTAAAGGATTAGGAAAGGGATGACTTTGTTTTACATTTTTCCAAAGTTCGCTTGCATATTCATGAGTTAGGAGTTTACTTGCTTGAATATTGTCTCATGAAGATGTTTATGGCTACCTTAAGAGAAAAATCAAGATCTTGGTATGAAATTTTACCATCTGCTAGCATTTACTTCCTTGAATATTTCTATTCAACATTTTGTGTAAAATATAAAGAAATATATTGTTCTATAGTGTTGGCTAAAAACTTTTGTGGAAATATTGAAAAAATAATTCAACCATGGGAATTGAAATTGATGATGAGGATCTAATGGAGGATGAAATCAAATAATCCATTTATGAATTTCCTTCTTATCATGAAGAAATTATGGAATATAGGTTTCATGTTAATAAAGACACTTTGAAGCAAGCACCAACTTCTCTCTTGACTTCAAATTAAACTGATCAAACACTTTTTGTAGCCAAGAAGGCATATTATCATCTCAATATGAGGAGGATTAATAATATATTGCCATGGGTTCCAATGTGTAATATACTCATAATTTTTTATACATTAATTATATAACCAGTACATGCCTCAGAAAATTGATAATTATTCCATTAAATTAAACTACATACTCTACTGGAGACAAAAGATAAGTTTTTCACACACAGACATACTCTGCAAGGCGATGCATTAATCACCAATTTCAAAGAAAAAACACAAAGATGAAATAACCATATTGTAAGAAAAAAAATGATTATACAATCTACAATGAAACTACAAAATTTATAAAATATATTTGACCTGGGGAAGCTAGGAAAAAGAAGAAACATAAAAATTTTGAGGGTTCCAGAAAGAATTCGAAGACCCCATTTAGAATTTTTTATGTTACGAATATACTTTTCATACATTTAAGTTCAAATATGGTAAATAATAGACATGATGGAGGTCGCATGCAACTGGGGTCACACGATAATGTGATAATTACTAAGATCTAAATCTACTCAAGACTCTATTGAAACGTTGTTCTCATCTACAACTATAATGATAAGTATCCAAGAGTAACATGACAACCACTGAACTATTACAGAATGATTATCATTAGGGTATAGGGAGAATAATCCTTGATACAAACCCTCCAAACTCTTCATGAGGAAAAATCCGAGCGAGAGGAAATGTGGTTCTTACTTGTATGAGACAATAGAAAAAAACAAAACTTGTAAGATGGTTTAAAAAACTTAACTCATAAATACATTTACACAGTCATCCGAGCAACGAGAAATCACCTCTCAGGGGTAGGGAGGATAAATGATTCCCACAAGAGTTGGAAAAAAAATCAATCTATATCAACATAGGTATAGGTAGAATGATGGCATAACATGATAACTAGTTAAATAACTATCCATAAATTGGAAAATAACGTCATTACATGAAGTATAATGTCGAAGATCAGGACAAAAAAGGAAGGGAAAATTTCTAGTGTTACGAATTCAAAGAAGGAAGGAACCCTCCGAGCCAACCCTTGTGTCTCTTAGAAGAACTCATTTGAGAACATAAAGAAGAAAACTTAGAAAATATACAAAGACTAGGAAAAATAAACTCTCTGTGAGAAAACACACCAAAGAAAAATTGAAATTGGGCATGAGTAACTCAACCAAGGAGAACTTACAATCAATTTCGACATAGTTGGGCTTTTCGGTGACAAAAATAGGAAGGCCATGGTGCCAACCATGCATTAATACTTCCTACACAAAACATTGATAATGGTAGAGATTAACTGCAAGAACTAGGCACACATTTAACTAAGGCATAGCATAAAGAAAAAAAATCATTTACCAAGGCTTCTGTAGAGTCACCAAGAACTCATATAAAATTATATTTACATGCCATATAAATATGGAGAACAAGAAAATTTCTACAGATGCAGAAATTTCCTGCTATGTCGTAAAGTGGCACTAAGAGTGCTTGTCACCATTTCATCGCTAGAGACAAC
The DNA here is from genome assembly GCA_034641835.2 of Pinus albicaulis. Taxonomy (NCBI): domain Eukaryota; kingdom Viridiplantae; phylum Streptophyta; class Pinopsida; order Pinales; family Pinaceae; genus Pinus; species Pinus albicaulis. The sequence continues at coordinate 382,061,137 of CM076570.1, forward strand.
AAAATGAAAATATGGGCTAACTTTAGGTTGAGGGTTAGGGTTTGAGGTTGAATTCATGTTTCACCCTTGGATGATCGGTGCTAGATATGCACCATCCATGCAGTATAAGGTAGGTAGTCACCTGACCTTCACATGGACTGGGGTACGTGGTTTCTATCCATTCGCCACACAATTATCAAAAATTCCTAATTCCAAGTTTCATTAACATGTTAAGATGACATGTGTTGATAATCAAGTTTGGACAACCCGTGAATGATTTTAAATAATTTTCCTATACGTAAAGGTCGACATTTCACATGTATATCAACGACCTATAACACCATTGAACCATAGAATTACAAGATTTCATTATAATGCCATGTTTCCAAATTAGTACGAACATAAATTAGCATAACCATGAAAATAAATTAAAATTAAGGATGTTAAGTGGAGGAAGTATTTCAGAAGGAATATGTAAAAAGATAAAAAGATATATCCTTTCTTTATCAAGAAGTGAAAAATATGTAATTAGAAGGTAAATGATCGTCTAACATAGTTGGTTAAAGTTAAGATTTTTGGAAACGTAGGTTGGGGAGGGAGAAAATTTAGAGGAAATATATGTATGTATTGCCACTTTATTGATTCGTTTTATGAAGAAAAAAATAGAAGGTATATGACAAGCAACATGTTGTGAGGAAAATTAGGAAACAGAGCAAGGATCATGACAATTTGGGCCATGCCCTATTAAATGCAATTATATTTCCTTAAGAAAAATTTACTTCTTATTGTTCATCGACAAAATGCACGAAGTATTGATAAATTTGTATGTTGTTATCACACTTAATTGGTAGTAGCATAATGTTCAATGTGCTAATTGCAAGAAACAAAAATATTTTTATGTTTTGAAGATCTTAACTAGAGGAGTGTTATCAAAATATCAAATATAGGGGTTCACAAACCATTGCATGGGTGGATTTATAAACGTGAATATTTTGATGCATTTTGTTTCTTGCATCATGCATATAAAGAAAGTTTTTGGTTTTGTGTTGCAGATTGAGATATGGGCACAATGAAAGTTGTTTTTTAATTATAGGATGTTTTTGGTGATAATGGTGATCATAATATCCTTTGTGGACTTATTCCTCCTTAGCTTGGTAATATTTCAAACCTTTTTTAGTTAAGACTACTTAGAAATCATTTTAATGGTAGTATTACTACACATATTGGCCAATTAATGCAGTTTAGAACTCTGGACTTGCCCAGTAAAAACATAAGTGGCAGCATTCCTATAGAACTTGGTATGTTGTAAAATCTTTAGTACCTAGTTTTATCCAACAAATTTCTAGTAGGCACAATTCCATATAGTTTTTGTGCAAATACTAAATTGCACCATATTTATTTTGCTAGTAATCAACTCAATGGAAATATTTCAGTGGGCCAGGTTGACTATTTATAACCTCATGGAGAAATTTCATTCATTACATCAAAGAAAACATTGAATATACCCTACAATTAAGTTACCAACTTTATAAAGAAATTCTCGGATTTTTCATTTTTATTTCCTAATCTAAGGCTATTTCCTATTTTTTCAAAAGCTACCTTAAGTTCTCTACCTCTACGGAATAAGCCTTATTAAATATCATATTGTCATCCACACATAGAAGAAGTGTTACGGTTTTTCTACTATGTCTAGTAGATAAACCTTTAATTTCAATTCTTATTTGTGAAATCTTGGGTGCCATTCCTAAAGAATCTGCCAACATGATAAAGAGATCGAGGAAGAATGGGAAAACATACCTCAATCCTCCTTAGATATAATGAAAATTCTGGTGGGGGTTTCATTTACCAATTTTCCATAAGTGACAAAATAAATGTAGCCCTCAACACACCCAAGCTTTTGCAAAATCCAAAGGATTTCAAAATACTTAAATCAATAACCAATTTCTTTTATCACCATATTTATTGATCTCAAGTTACATGACAACCCCAGATCTTTGTATGTTTGAATATAATGTATTTTTTCCTAGTCTACTGTAAATTATCTTGTAGGAGCCTCCCTTTAAGAAAAAAAAAATTCTCCTCATACATTATATACCGTATATTCTTCAACCCATTACTAGTGACTTTCTCAATACCTTTATAAGAGGTATTCACTAGTATCTATTATCATTTTTTGGATTTAAAAGAAGAAATGCTTGGTATTCAAGTAATCATGACCAAAACTCAAGTGTGTTGATTTCTCATCCATTTCCATAACATTCTTCCTAATCACATCAAAATTTTTTGGTCAAAATCATTCAGAAAGGCATCAATTCCAAGTGCTTTATCCTTCTTGATGTTTAAAAGTCTGGTAGACTTTTTCCACTATTATTCTACCAATTTTCATGTCAAAGTATAAAATTAATATTATATTGTTAATTGATGAACTTTGATATACAAAAATATTTGCAGTTAGAATAGATACAATGTTGTCGACTGCATTATTTTTCCAGTTTTTATACAACTTTTGAAGTTTGTTATATGTGAGCTTCCAATTCCCAATTCCTAATTCAGAAGAATTCCATCAACTTGGGAACCTCCACCTCCATCTTATACATATAGAATCAAGAAATGTGGAGTGAATCTAAGATAGATAAAATGAACCTCATTCTATATCTCAAGTTGTTATAGTCTCCCAATTTGTGAGATGTTATGAGAAGGTAGCGGGTAATATTATTTCATATTATTAATGGTGAAGAGGGAAAGATTGTTATTATTAACTGCTAAAATTTTCATAATATATAACTGCATTTAATATATGAAACATTCATCTACAAAAACAGGAAACTATTATGAAACTTTTCCACTTCAATAGTACCACTTTTCCTAGACTCCAACACACTCCAAAACTGACACTATAAATTTTCAAAAGGTATTTTTATTCTAAAGTACAATTTTTTCTCAAAAATTCTCAAAATTAATAAATAAGATTATAGTCCTCTCAACATGTCAAGAGTACTGACCCATTAAATATAAAGTTTAAATAAATTCACAATATATTCTTCTTCAAGATATTTTATTCCAACAAAACTAAAACGATCACCCGCAAAGTATTTTTTTGTTTTTTTTGAACACAAGTATTGGTTTGTTGGTAAAGAGGGACTTGGCTAATTTTTTCCCTTCACCAATGTCCTCATTAGTTGGTCAAAAAAATGTTTTCTAACAAATAAATGTTGATATCAATGGACAATACCATTATTGTTGTCATCATCATCATAAATCTTTTTCTTTAATCTTCCATTGTGATTTTTCATTTTCCTAGTGGTTCCTAACTGCAAAATAAATAAAATTTATTTGTTATTTATAACTCTTATTTAATCTTCCATTGTGATTTTTCTATTGAATATGCCTTTTGATATTGACATAGAGTACTGTGAAGTTTCATTGTTATTGTAATCGTAATTTACTAACAGGAATGATACATTAACTAATGCTTATAAATTTGGTCAATAAACAACCATTTTTCTTTCTATGAGTGGGGTCAGTCTTAAATAAGTTGACCAAAGATGCCAAGACAAGTGGATCTGTTAAGGAGAAAAAATGATGTTGTGGATAATTTACATTTACTATTTGTTGATGATATAAGGATCTTTGGTGAAGGATTACTTAGGAAGATAAGAAAAGTAAAGGAGATTTTGGTTACTCATTATAAGGCTAAATGCATGGAGATCAATCTGAGAAAGTGAACTGCAATGTTTTTGAGTGTTGCAGATGAAGTAAAAAAGTTCAAATTATAAATATTGTTCCTATGGAACATTTCTATATACCTCATGGTAAATATTAAGCATCAATTTAAAGATTAAAGATTATGGATATGTAGACTGTAACACCCTTTTCCCACATCTACCCAAGTAACTTAACGACTAGAGAAAACATGTGATGAGAGGATACTAATATTAGATTCAATCTCCTAGATGACGTTAAGGAAGTGGAACCGACAGAAACACAAAAAAACACCTTACACTTCATCATTGACATCCCCAGGAGGTAATGCAACCTTATAAGGCATGTTTCCTGTGGGGGAACTTGTTTTTAGCCACTTTTAGGATGAACCGTTGGCTTGTAATGGAAAGGAAGCTACTATAAACCATATAGCCATGGGATAAGCTTGCCAAGGTAGTAGCTAAGCCTCAAAAAAAAAAAAATCTGGCTATAACTCTGGGATCTGTGCCACATTTTCAGCCCATGAGCCCAGGTCACTTCCTATAACTTCATGTAACTTCAAGAGAGTGTAATTAAGTTCATCAAAAAAAATATATGGAAGAAATCACATCAACCAGAACTCATCCGATCCCACCCAGCCATGATAGGGATTTCGTCAAACATGTCACAAACATATCATCTACAGGCATAAATATTAGATTTAAACAAAAGGATTATTCTTCTTATATTAGAATGAATAAGAAGTGTTGCTCCCCTACAATATAAGTGATCATACAATCAATTTTACCATAAATACATGGGATAATAATTTACAGCAAAAAACATAAATAGAGCCATACATCATCATTGATCAAATACATGCTCATAACCAGCAAATTAACAATAGAAATACAATGAATATATAGCAATGGAATCCATACATAAACTAGTATATTTTCATATCGAATACCGGAGAAATTATGCCTTCATTACTGAATGTAAAAACCAACCATGGATGGACTTCCACATTGCAATCGATCATAGATTGGTTGAGCCTAGTCTTACTTCATCCAATCACCCCCATGCCATATTCCAAGCATGAATGTGGGACTTAATCAAAAACATCAATCATAATCAATCCAGGGATTACAAAGGCCAAACCACCTCAACCCTCAATCTTTGATTCCACCTCATGGTTGGATATCACAACTATCACATATTGGTCTGTATCCAAGATTCTCCAGGGCTCCAGAGCATTTGTTACAACCAGGATTCTAGGAAAACTAACTCAACCCCAACTGTTACAGTGATTCTAGATTATTTTTCCAACGAGGGTTTCCAGGACTAGTAACTCAACCCACCTAAGCCTTCCAGAGAGTTTTTCCAACCATGGCTTCCAGGACTAGTAACTCAACCCATAGTTGTCTGTCGAACTTCTAGAGCGTTTTTCCAACCAACGCTTCTAGGAACTAATAACTCAACCCAACAGCTACCAGAATCATGATAGCCAACCAGAAAAAAAAAAATCAATGGAAATAAACACACAATACCATGGTTGTCCAAGAAATGGCAAGGCTAGCAAATCCACATGCATACACCATGCATGCCAAAACTAATGAGGATAACATTCATGCAATTTAGTATCCGTAATCAAATCCCTTTATAAATTTTGATCCTGATCTCCTCCTGCGATTTCTTGCTCTTCCTTTTCCTTCTTACTCCAAATCACCAAGTATCCACACTCTCCAAGAGTGCTCTAAGAAAAATCTAAGTATCCAAGAGTATAAGAGATAATAATGAGAGAGATCCAAAATTTCACTGATCAAAGGGTACCAAATAATCCTCATAAGCCTTTTTATAGAAGAGGCCTCTATTTTGTTCTTTTTACCTTATTTTCCTTCAATTTCCTCCTTACATGAAATATATGGGCTTTTATTTTATTTCTCTCCTAATTTCCATTATTTTCATAAATAAATGTGCCCACAAATACTTTTTCCTCTTTAATGCCTTAGCCATAGCCTTTTCCAATTTCATTATCCATAATAAACAAAATGAACACCCCCTTGGATGTTTTTCCCAATCATTTAGCTTCGAATACATGTCCCATCAACTGTGGTTATTATTTTAACTTTATTACATGAGTTTTTCACCAAGGCTGTTACAAAACCCTCCCCTTTGGGTGACACTGTCCTCGGTGTTCATTCACACATATACCTTAGAAACACCACTAAAAAGCATACAATACTACCCATGGAGCTTTATAACATAGCTCGATGCAGTATTTATAATGATCACCCTGCTAAAAAATAAACAACATGACATCATAACAACATGACACTATACTGGCATGACACTATAATGCTTGTTTTAGGTTTATAACATAGCTCATGGAGGTATTTACATCAATATAAATATGTACATACATCCAACAATCACATCAAAACATATAACAAAACATCACCAAAGCACATGCTAAATAAAAACCAACATCACATCAAAACTGATTTTCCTTAACAAGAAAACAAGGAAGGATACATAGCGCACTTCTGATCCACTATCTCCCATGTAGCTTCATCAGGCCCAAATTTCTTCCATTGCACTTTAACTTTCTCTATTTCTCTATTTCAAAGCATGAGCATATTTTTTGGCAAAATGAATTCGGTTCCAGCTGGAACTCGCCTTCTTCTTCAACCTCCAATACAGACCAATCAATAACATGATAAAAATACTTAACATATTTCTTAAGAAACGATATATGAAAATAATAACGGAATTTCATTATGGAAGGCACTGCAAGTCGATAGGCCACTAGTCTGATCATCTCAATGATCCGGAAGGGTCCACAAATCCTTAGTGCCATCTTCGCACATGATCCAATCCACAAGGAGATATTCTTGGGATTCATACCCAAGTACACCTGATGCCCAACTTGAAATTCATTGAAAAACATGTTTCTATATGCATAACTCTTTTTCCTATCTTGTGCTTCTTTCAAGTTATTCTTGATCACCTCCACTTCCTGTTCCATTTCTGCCAACATTTCTGGTCCAATTAGTACCATGTTAATGAGATCACTCCAACTGATAGGATTTTTAAAACTTCGACTATATCGTGTCTCAAATGGACTCATGCTCAATGACTCCTAATATCCATTATTGTAGGAAAACTCTACCAGTGGACTATACTCTTCCCACTTGTAGTGTTGATTCATCACATACATCCTCAACATATCCTCTAATACCCTATTGATGGTCTCAATCTATCCATATGTATGCGAATTATGAGTTATGTTGAATGCTAACCGGGTGCCCATACCTGCAAACAACTCCTTCCAAAACCTATAAGTGAACTTTGCATCCATGTCGGACACAATCTTCTTCGGAACACCATACAATCTAACTATGTCTCTAATAAACACCTGTGCTACATCACTAGCTAAGTATGTACTCTTCATAGGTATGAAATTTGTAACCTTTCTTAACCTTTCTACAACAACCATAATAGAATCATGTTGTCTAGATTTCCTAGGAAGAAATGTGATGAAATCCATGGAAATTACCTCTCATTTCCACTATGGAATCACAATCGGTTGTAGTAATCCACTTGGATTCTTGCACCTTGTTTTAACCATCTGAAAATCCAAACATTTGGCCACAAACGCTGCTATGTCCCTATTTAGATTTGGCCAATAGTAGAATCTCTTCACTATAGTCAAAATCTTCGAGTAGCGTGGGTGACCTGAATATGGTTTTTCATGGAACTCCATTAAGATCACCTTCTTGAGCTCATTGTTGTCTAGTCAATATATCCTGTCTCAAAATCTAAACAATCCATCTGCCATGAGACAGTGATCCAAATCCTGTACATATGTACCTATACATGAACCACATATACCTATACCTGTGCCAACACCTATACTTGTAGAAACACTTGTACATGTACCTTTGCCAAGACTTGTACCTATAACAACACTTGCACCTGTACCCATACCAACACCTATATATGTACCTGTATCAACACCTATACCTGTACTCTGCTGCAACCTATGCACAATCTCCATGTACCTATGATCTAGCTGACCTGCCTATAGTATCCTATCCTATAAATCTGTCCCATAAGAGCTCATTGTTGCTAAGTGATTTACTTGTACCTTCCTACTAAGAACATCTCTGACCCTGTTATCCTTTCGCTTGATGTACCTAATGTCGAAGTCAGAGTCATTGATCGTCGCCAACAATCTTGCCTGCTTGACATTCAAATTTGGCTGGTCAAACAAGTACCTCGACCCAATGTGATCATTCATATGTAAAAATCACCTACAAATAAGATAGTTCCTCCACATTTTTAGTGCGTGAATGATCATTTCTAGCTCTAGATCATGTGTTGGGTGGTTCTTCTCATGTTCAATTAGCTTTCATGCCTCATAGCATACTACCTATCCATCCTGGATAAGGACTCCATGAAGCTCTTTCTTGCAAGAATCTGTACACACTATAAAAACCTTATCTGGATCCGAAATTTTTAACACTGGAGCATGTGTTAACAATTGCTTGAGCTGCTAACAACTAACCTCACACTCATATGTCCAGTCAAAATTATTACCTTTTATTTGTAATGATGTAATTCGATAAGTGATCTCTGAGAAGTTCTTGATAAACCTTCTATAGTAACCTCCAAGTCCCATGAATTATCTCACCTCATCTATGCTCTTAGGAGATACCCACTCAATGATGGTCCTTATATTTTCTAGATCCACTGCAATGCCTTCCTTGGAGACAACATGTCCCAAGTAGTGAACCTCAAAATAGAAGAAGTAGGATTTTTGAGCTTAGCATGCAACTGATGCTCTCTCTACAACCTCAATACTGGTGCCAATTTTTCAACATGCTCTTCCTCATTTTTACAATACAACAATATATCATCAATGAAAACAATCACAATTGTGACCAAGTAAGGACACAAAACATTTTTCATCAATCACATAAATGTAGCTAGGGAATTATTCAAACAAAATCGAACTACAAGAAACTCATAATTCTTGTACCTGGTCGTAAATGCGGTCTTGTATATGCGCCACTCCTTGATGTGTACCTGATGATAGTCTGATATCACATCGATCTTAGAGAAAACTTCTACTCTCTTTAGCTGATTGAAAAAATCATCAATCCTCAGTAGTGGGTACCTGTTCTTGATGGTCACTTTGTTCAGCTGCCTGTAGTCAATGTATATTCTAAGAGTGCCACATTTCTTTTTTACAAACAACATTGGTGCACCACATGGTGATACAGTTGGCCTAATGTACCATTTTTCCAATATATCGTTTAACTGAAATTTTAACTCTATCAAATTTAGGATAGTCATCATGTAAGGTGCTTTGGATGATGGAGCTACCCCTGGAACCAACTCAATATAAAAGTCTACTTTGTTGTGCGATGGCAACTCTGAAATCTCTAAAGGAAACACATCTTGAAATTGCAGCAAGACTAGATACCTGTTCAACACATTATTTACCTTTTTCATTAGATATATGAATTATGAATTGCACACATCCTTTCCTACAACTACACTTGGCCTGCATATCTGTCACCATCCTAGATGATGTGGATTTCTTCTTTCCCTGGAATACTCTTCGCTCCCCATTATCATCCAAAAATTCAATAGCTTTGTCATATAAATATACCTTCATCCTATGAAAAAATAACCAATCAATACATAATATCATATTTTATGATCCCAAAGGCACTATGTTCAAGTGTGTTATTGTGGGCATATTGTTTAGCTCAAATGTGCAAGCTATTACCCAATTGTGAACTCTTCTCTTTGTACTTCTGGATAACTGCAATAACCAATATTGTGCATGCATTTCCTTAGTCAAACCACACTTAACCACCAAGTGTGGATTACTATAACTATAGGTAGATCTAGGGTCAATCAAAATAGAAACGACATGATCACAAAGCTTGCCATCCATTTTAATGATATAAGCCTGCTGATCTTCCTACATGTTTTCTACAACTGCATAGATCTAAGGAATGTTATGCCCAAAATGTCCCATTTTTTGTGCCTCCTCCGCACTGTAGATATGTGTCTTACCACCCTAATGTTCTGGAAAATATCTCCTATGACTATCTTTGCCACAAGTCCAACACTATATGGGCTTCCATCCCTCATCCTTATTCTTATCCTCTGATTGAAATTCCTATCTTCTACCATATGCATTGAACTTCTTATGTGGGGCAACATTCTCCTTATTACTTGTACCTTAAGGCCTTGCTCACTTCTTGTCCTATTTCCCTTGGTTCTTATCATCACTGCTCTAATATGGCTTAGTTTCTGATCTGCACTCCAATTGTTCATAAGAATTGTTTAGTTTCTGAATGGGATTCTCCAATGATTTGGACTCATCACACTCAATCCTATCTCTTAATGCAATCAGCAACCAACTAATAAATATCCAAATCTTGGCCTTCTCCTCCTTGAGGTAAGGCACATATCCCAGTAACTCCAAGAACCTGGTAGTATATTCCTCATCTCTCATAGAACCCATATTCAACTCATAAAAATCCTTTGCCACATCATCATAGTATCTATCTGATATATACTTCCTTTCGAATAGCCTTTCGAGCTCACTCTAAGTCAAATCCTCCTAAGAAATATCTCTCATGTTATTCACGTCTTCCCACTAAATGTCTTCTCTACCTCTAAGGCCGAATGTAGCTATCCTAGAAATCATATTTTCCAAGTAATCATGCAATCTAAAAAACTTCTTCATGCCAAGCAACCATGCCTTTGCATCTTGTGGTTTCTTCATCTCTCCATCAAATGCAGACAGTTTTTCCTTTTTAAACTCTTCCGAAAAATATCCCATGTCATTCTTCATGTAAGGGTGATACCGAGGATGATCACAATGCCTATTTGAAACATAACTAGATTGATACATGTGCTCATCACTCCTCCTATCTGGAGTGTCCAAAAATCTTCCATATTTCACTGTATCATCTCTCTCTGACCCCTACTACTAGGAGACCCACTTCCATATGCTACTTTAGTTTTGTCCTCTTTCCCATAACTGATTCTAAGTCGCCCCTGCTTCTGAAACTATAACAAACTTTGAAGGATGGTTGGATTAACCTCTACTTTCTTTTTTTGTTCCTATATAAGTTTATCATTGTCTTCGTTGCAAGTTCGTATTTCTTACTATAGAATTCTCAATGTATCTGCCAGATTAGGTGATTGTCCAATACCGTGTTTCTCATATGAATTATATGGATAATATCTCTAGTATACCATTCTGTTATTGATCTTTGAAATCTTCCTACCATGTGCAATATGTCAGATAAACTAATTCATAATAAATCAATATACATTAGTGTAATTTGGGGAGGACCCTTCCTGCAAGATCAACCAATCAATGTGATACATGTATAGATATAATCATCATCAGCATATAAACTCGTAACACATGGTATACTAGCGCATAATTACTATTCTACTTGGGGTTCAGTCATCCATGCATAAACATACAAAATACACACTAATGAAAGCTTGCCTACACACAACCACAAGCATGAACATAACATAACATAACCAACATTCAACCCAACATGAAGGACAAATGCATGTTCAACACATAACATCTCTCAAGGAAGTATACCAAACACACACAAACTGACCCATATTTGACTAGCATAAACAAGTGTTTCACACTCAATATGTAACGATATGTAAACAACTGTTCACATACAATACATAAACAAGAATAACACACAATCATGCATACACACTTGACTGCATGCTGACAGTGATACCACTACCACTACCACCTACATGGAAACACCACTTCCACCATGGCCCACACAACACAGGAAAAAAAACACATATAACATAGGTATGAAAATACATAAGAAATCGATATAAAATAATTACCAACACAACACCCATCAAGTCCGAAAGTTGGACCATGCTCTGATACAACTCTATAACACCCTCTTCCCACATATACCCAAGTAACCAGTAAACCAGGGTAAACATGTGACGAGAGGATACTAATATGATATTCAACCTCCTAGATTACCTTCAGGAAGTGGAACCACTGGAAACACCAAAAACACACCTTACACTACATCACTGACATCTCGAGCAGGTAACCCAACCTTCCAGGGCCTTATTCCCTAAGGGTAAATTGATTTTTGGCCACTTTGAGGCTGAAAAATGGGCTTTTAAAGGAAAGGTAACGGCTATAGACCCTATAGCCATTGCCTAGACTTGTCAACGTAGCATCTAAGGCCCAAATAACCAATTTTCCACCTGTATCTCCTGGAACTATTCCACATTTTTAGCCTCTGAGCCCAGGTCACTACCCAGAACTTCCTCTAACTCTAGGAGAGGGTAAATAACATTGAAAAAAACATATGGAAGCAATGACATCAACCAAAACTCATCTAAACCCACCCAACCATGACAGGGATTTCATCAAACATGTCACAAACATAACATCTACAGGCATAAACGGGATATTTAAACAAAGGGGTCTCTTTCTTATCTGGGAATGGCTAAGAAGTATTGCTCCCATACAACATAAGCTATCACACAATAAATTTTACCATAGATGCATGGGGTAATCATTTACATGAAAAAACATGAATAGAGCCATACATTGTCATTAATCGAATACATTATCATAATGAACAAATTAACAACAACAATACCATGAATACATTAGAAATGAAATCCATATATAAACTATTATATTTGCATACTGTATACAAGAGAAATGAGCTCTTTATTACAAATGTAAAAAGTGACTGGACATGGGAATTCCATGTTCCACTTGACCTTAGATTGGCTGTGCCAAGTCTCACTTCAGCCAATCACCCCCATGCCATTTTCCAAACATGAATGTGGGACTTAATCAAACATATCAATCACAATCAATCCATGGCTTCCAGAGGCAAAACCACCTCAACCCTCAACCTGTCCTTCCACCTCATGGCTGAACATCACAACCATCACAGATTGGTCTCTATCCAAGCTGCTCTATGGATCCAGAGCATTTTTTCTAGCTATGGCTTCGAGTAATTGTAACTCAATCCCAATCGTTATAGGGCTTCGAGAGTGTTTTTCCAACCAAGGCTTCCAGGAACTAATAAATTAACCCAACATCTCATGAAATCATGAGAAATAACCATAAAACAATCAACAGAAATAAACCCCCAATACCATGGTTGTCCAGGAAATGGAAAGGCTAGGAAATCCACATGCATTCACCATGCATTCCAAAACCAATAACGAAAACATATCTAGAACTTGGTAGCTACAATCAAATCCTTATTTAGAGGGTGATCCCGATGTCCACCTATGATTTCCTTCTCTTCATTTTCCTCCTTGATCCAATTCACCAAGTCTCCACACTATCCAAAGTGATCCAAGAAAACTCTAAGTCCCCAAGAGTATGAGAGAGAATAATGAGAGAGCTACAAAAATACACTGAAAAAAGGTTACCAACCGATCCTTAAAAACATTTTTATAGAAGAGGCCTCTATTTTCTTCGTTTTCCCTTATTTTCCTTCAATTTCTTCCTCACATGAAACCTGTGACCTTTTACCTTAGTTTTCTCCTAATTTCCATTATTTTCATAAATAAATGTGCCCAAAAATATTTTTTTCTCTTTAATGCCTTAGACATACCCTTTTCCAAATTCCTTAGGCATAATAAACAAAATGAACACGCCTTAGGATTATTTTCCCAATCATTCAACTTGGAATACGTGCCCCATCAACCATGTTCATTATTTTAACATTATTACATGAGTTTTTCACTGGGGTTGCTACAAAGAATAGAAATGGTTTTATAATACAATATAAGCTAGAATTTCAATATAGTATAACGTATGACTGTTGAGGGGAGGTATATCAATTGATCAAGATTGGTCAGAAGGAATTATTGTGTATTGTATATTTATTTTTCATATTCCAAAAAATATCCTTAACAAAATTAGAAAATATTTCTTCAAATTTATTTGGAAAAGAAAGAGGGAGAATTAATAATTTTGGTAAAAGTGGCCAAAAATAGAAAAACCTTAATGAAGCTGAAGGCTAGTCTACAATGAAGTTAGCAGAGGCACTAAATTTGCAAGGTGTGAAATTTGATGATTGGAAATAATTTAAATTATTCTTATATTCTATTGCAGTAAATATTTCTAATCAAGAATATTTAATCAATTGGTCCCAAGAATCAGGGGCTTTGAGAATATATTTCAAAATTGGGCTATTCTGGTGGTGTCAAATAGCCTAGAAGCTAGAATGCCCATATGTTACTGGTGTGGCATTGATAATAAATTTTGATCTATTAACTTGGTCTACCAAGGTTTTGGGACCTGCATTGGTCTCTCTTTACAATCCAGTTCACCCTCATGCATCAACTATTCTCTCATGAATTTTTCTTGGTAGTCCAATATAACTTGGAAGTATCATTGAAGGAACCACTATTATTGGAGTTTTGAATCTTATAAAATGGGAATGAGAAAAGGGAAAAGACATCAACTCAAAATCACCAACGAATGGCTCATGTTATTTTAATCAGAAGGATGAGCCACTAAGTGACCAACATTTGGATTATCTTGTGTTCATATTGGGAGTGCTTGTTAATCTAGTTGAGAAGGATAATGAAAATAGGGCATGTCTCGCTCCTTCAAGTTTCACATTATCTCACAATATTGGAGGAAGTTTTGGGGTTAGGGGTTTTCACAGAGGTATAATTTCATTTTTCTGTTTTATATTTCTAGCTATGTAATTAAATAAAACATTTTAATTAGGGTTTTTTCAGTGCCCCATGGGACTCAAGGTACTTGAGGATTGAAGTGCGACCCGAGGTTGAAATTTGTAGGTGATTGGGGTTCCCCAGTTGGATTATCAATGAACAAAACCCTCAAAAATTATCGTTCTACATGTTTGTTTGGGATTGAAAGCGAGACACGAGCTATCGAGCACGCAAAGCAAGATCAATGGTGGGAGAGTTACAATTTCAAAGAAAAAATTTTGTTGAATTTGTTGGTTTAGATATTAAGAAGCATGCATCGGTGGCATTACATTGATTGTGGGTCCCTCCACCTGTCACATCTCTGATCTGGTATCTGAATGCTAGGGCATGGTGGCTGAGCATGGTTATCTGTTGTGAACGGGCGCTATCAGGGCATTAAACTCTCGGTAATAGGTGCATTATTTTTTGGCAATGTCTGACCTAAAACTATTATTCCAAAATAATACTAAAACCCATTGAACCAATCACAATTCAAATAAATGAAAAAAAAACAAAAATATGTGCTTACAATGTTAAATTTATAAATTGTTCTTTACTTTTTGGTCAAATGGTCAATTAATTCAGAGTCAATGCATAACACATTATTTTTTCTCTTCATTATATCCCATCCACGGGTGGGATAATAAAGAGAGAAAATAAATTTGAAGGACAAATGAAGGAAAAAATTATATTAAAAATTTATAGATCCAATCACGCTTATCTTCTAGTTGGTTATGATTGAAAATAAAAAAATTATAGAGGAAAGGAAATGTTATCATAGTGTAAATTTTCTAAATTATGATTTGATTTGACAAGGGTATAATTGAAAAGGCAAGCCAAAAATGGAGAAAACAATTATTATCAATGTAAACATGTGTTAGAATTATGATATTTTAGATAGATAATTGTCAGCATAAGATCGAGTTACTGCGTTTTTAACTTATTATTTTTTCTCTTAAAACATCATTATGGTTTTAAGAAATAGGTTTATATAGTGATTAATTTTTACACATAAATAATTTGATTTTTTTAATTTTTATCATCATAAATTTGAAAATTAAATGAATTTAAAATAATAATAATAATAATAATAATAAAATTGAAATACTTTATCGTGTAGAATGTATTTCAAGGCATTCTTTTAGAATTTTAGAAAAAAACTAGGGAATCTATCATGTCTGGCATTTGTGTAAAGAACAATATTGAACAAGGATTGAAATATTCTACCAAGAAAAATGGCTTAGCAACAAACTAAATTCTCAAATAGAAATGTTATGAAAAAAAAAGCATACATTAAAATATTTATAACATAAAAAATATATATCACAACCAATTTAATGAAAAAAATAAAAAAAAGGAATGAGAGTTCTAAATACATAATGGGACATAAAACCATGGCTTAATGCAATGTTTAAGTCATCTCCAACATGAAAAAAAGGTACTAAATACATCCACAAATTTACAAAAGATATGGTGTGCATGGAATCTTATAACTTAACTAAAAATACAAAAACGGACCATGATATTACAAAATCATGTGGAGTGTCTTTAGGATTTTTTCCCAAGGATCAACACTTTAATTTCTCATAATGTTTTATTCTTAAATTTTTTGAAACTAATTAAGACAACTAACATGTGATAAAATACACATTTGTTTTTAAAAGTAATACCCCCAGGTTAATCCCCAAGTTGTAATGATTATGTACATATTATATTTAGGTTGGTGAGCTGGTGCATGTGAAATACATTAGTGATCTAGATTCTATTCAGGCATGTGCACTTATATTTCTATAAATGTGCTAGGCTAGTGGTTCAAAGTACTTATGAGTTTTATAGTGAGAGTGCATGTGTGGTTAGGCCAAAGAGTCTATGTGGTAAAAGGCTACTGAACTTGGCATATAAATAAAATGAGATCACCATGGCTGCACATCGAAGGACAAAAATAGTACGAGGACTTAAAATCCACGACAATAAAAGTTTATTGATATGTTATAATATTATAATACATTATTAAAATATGAAAGGAACATCATGCCTATAAAAGGGTGGTTCTCATATTTAGTTGAATAATAACCAGGAAGGGACTAGTGTCCCTCTGTGACCAATTGGACGTTGATGAGAGAGGGATAAGTTTTTTTGCATAAGGGATTAGAGGGTACCTGGAGACCCTCAAGGGAAGCAACAAATCTTGAAATACTCAAGGCTTTGAGACATCCTTAGACAGACAACACACTATTGAGTGAGCCAGAGAAGCGTTGTCTACAGTTGGATAATGAATTTGTGGTTTGCACCCAATCAACATATTTTTACATATGCATGTATAGAACTTATTTTATTCATGCACATGGTTTACTTTACTAGTTCGTTGATCTTGTACTTTATAGACTTGTTGATTTTATATTTTATTAGTTTTATTATGTGTTATTTTGTTGTGTTATGTATATGTATCATTTATAATTATGCAATCAATGTTGGTGGTAATGACATCTTCGTAATTTGATGAATGATGTGACATATCGATTAATTCCAAACTATTGTGTTAGTTTTGTTTTAAGGAAAGAGATTATACATTTATTTTTTTAATGAGATTAAATGAATGAACATGGTTATTCTGTTTTGAATAAAATTAGTTATGGAATGTTTTCCATAAAAGGCTGAGGAATAAAGTATTATAATATCTGAGAGTAGTTGGGCCAAGAAGCAATTAAAATAGTTACCTTTCCTCTGGGGATAAAAGGTACATCCCAATGAGGAAAAGGGGTTCTGTGACTAAGGAAAAGGGAGTTAATCTAGAGCTGGGATGACCAATGGAAACTCAAAATTTCCTGAATTCTGGAAAGAAAGGAGTATTGGCCTGGGGGTCCTGAGGTCTTAACCAAAATATTGCTAAACAACCCTACTATGGTGCAGATAATGGGAGAAGACAAGGACATAATACCCCCTCTCATGGTAGGGAGGACAACATAGACAGTCTCCTAAGTGAGATAAGTAAACAGTCTACTTGAAAAGTAAGAATTCGGAGAACTTCCTATGAATTTTTTGTTTAAAACTATTTTTGCAATTTTAATAAAAGCTCAAAAGAGAACTATGCTATTTTTAATTCTATTTTATTAAGAATTTTCTTACAGCTGAGTAAAAGGAAACTTTTATCTATTGATGTATCTTTTTCTTTGAATATGGAATGAAAAAAAAATATGTTGGTAGGAATTTTATCTATTAAATAGATTCAGAGAAAGGTTCTTTCTTTACGAAGGGAAAAGATGGTTATGGATTATAGCTAGAAAACACCATAGACAAATATACAACAGAAAAACCTGTAAAAGTAATGAAAACCTTTAGTCTAGTCCATAGTGTAAACCTTCAACAGAAATTTTTTTTTATGTATCTACTCTAAGCTATACACAAACAAGAGTTATTTAAGTAACTCTGAAAGTGAGATGGTTCGAACATATGTGCAAATTTATTTATAGGAGTATAGAAAATACACTATCAATAAATAAGAATAGGGTAACATAGCAAAACCCTCTTAACCATTCTAATAAATTATGTTTGAGTGGCAAATATATATAAATATAGAATATCATAACAAGAAATATATAAACGATTTCCTATGTTCACGAGTACAAATTCCCTAGGAGACTGGGAAGACATATGTATAAAAATTTTAATTAATAGGAAGAAATATTTTTAACTATACCATGCAAGATAATGGTTATAAATGTCAAAAATCATCAAGGAATCAAACGTTGTGACGTAATTACAAATTTTGAAAACCTATTACAAATTACTATTATTGTTTCGAAGATTCAATATATACAAAAAGTATAAGACCAGGAAGAAGATTTACATAACAACAAATTGGGAAATGAGTTAGAACCAAGAGATAGACCAAATTCCCTTCACAAAGACCCGAAACACATATAATTAACAACCCTGGCAGGTCAAGAAGTTTCACACACAAAATTGACCCGAGAAGACTTTGCATGTAGCCACTATTAAAATATGAAATTAAAATAATAATTATAACTAAGGCTCGACCATTTAAAACTAGAGCGAGGCCCAGATGTTCATACATTTTGCAAGTAAAATATCAGCTCCCAGCTAAATTATTTATATATCAAATAAGAGATATGCTACGTAAGTTCGGATTTAATTTCTAGAGACAGTAAGGGAAAGGTCCTACAAATAGAGTCCCCGCCAAGCTAACGTACCTGTGCCTACCAAAAATCCAACATTACAATTCCATAGTGGAAATATAGTCCTACGAGGAATAGCCAGGGTAAGAATTCGAAGCTTACCTACAAGGATGCAAATCTTTGTTAGGTTGTAAGTGAAAAAAAAAATCGAAAGAAAAAAACAAGAAAGAAAGTCATGCAGAAAAATTAAGTATGATACGAGGGCTCAACGTGTAAGCGACCTTCGCAATGAAGTCGAAGGAACTCACAATGCAACACTGCGAGGGAACATATAAAACTCATCATAAGAAAGAACCCTGTAAATGGTGGAATAAGAACCCGAAAAGCACAGTATCTGCAATGAAAAACATGAATTTAAGCTCACCTGGAAGAGTCGAAGCCGAGAAAGAAAAATAGTCTATGGCATATAACCCTTAAAACCACATGAACATCTTTACTCCAATGATAAACTTCCAAGGTAAGAAAGTACGGGTATTAACTCTGAAAATTCGTAGCTGGTAAAACGAGTGAAAAGCACATACTTAAACTCTAGAGCCAAAAAAAACAAAGAATGAGTGGGGTTGTCACCACACAACATCCCTTAAAAGAAGAGTGACCACAATACTTGGTGGTAGAGCGTTATTTTAGCAAGACTACGATGGATGAGAGCTCAAACCCATGCAGCAATGGTGACAGTGGCGGGGAGGTTGCAAAGCATGAACCTCCAACCTCGCAAAGGCAAAATGGAAAAAGAGGTTAGGTTTGGAAGGGTGGTTGATACCCTAACTTGGTGATCAAAAACCTCCACCATAAATATCAATCTACAATTCCAAGGGATGAGGTTATGCCATGTGTCGGAGGGAAGTGTATTCACCCATGCCGAGTAGATAGCCTTAGTACCAATGACATAAAACACAATATTGAACTTTATAACAATCTGTCGGAGAACGGACATATGTAAATTAAAATAATGATAATGCTCGTGCCATAGTCTGACACCTAGATCTGATGGGATGAATATGTCAGATCCATAACCATTGGAATTTACAAACCGCATGGGAATGTAGATACAATTAATCAAACTAACGATTAAGGTAAGACCATGTAGGAAACAAAACATAAACATATAATTGTTATAATCCTTCGAACATTGTTAAGGATGGGTTGGGTAAGGTCTAATTCTTATAAACATAAGAAAATCACAATGTATTAATAAATATCAATTCACAGCCACATATATAATACCAATGTATGTGTTTAAAGTATTTTAATATGAGATGATTTTAATAAAATAGGGAATAAGTATATATATATATATATATATATATATATATATATATATATATATATATTGTTTTTAATGTTATGAATATTGATGTTACAAGTGGTAGCAGAGGAGCGTTCATATGCTGTGACCCAAATGGGTCGCCTAAATAATAATCGTTGTATGTAAAATTGTGCACAGAAAGTAGAAATGAGAATGGGATCAACGCATCAAGCAACCCGAAATATAGGGGAAATTTCACCCCAAGCCAATCCGGAGATGAATCCGGAAATGTGGATCCCGCTGAGTGTAGAGAAGCACAAGTAGACTAGTAGGCTAGCAGAGGAATAGTAGCATAAAATGAGTATATTATTGAGTACAATGTAGAAACTACAGGAAGAGATGGTAAAGGTAAGGAGTGACAACAAAAGACTGATGCAAGAATAGGAGAGGATACTCAAAAGCCTTTCTAACAAACAAAATCAAGTAATGGTGCAGCCCAGTCCTTAGAGGGACACTCAAGGAGAAAACAAAAGACAACAAAAAATTAATGACAAAATTGATGATAGATTAGAAGGGAGTCATTTACAATGAAGAAAAAAGAACAAAAATCGTAATGAAGCCAAATCAGGTAATGTGTCTGACCAACAAGAAATGAAGAAACAAAAAGTGGAGCTTCAGGGAGAATTTCGCTAAATAAAACCACCTACTTTTGATGGGGAAGTGAAAGAAGTTGCTAAGGCTTGGTTAATTAATATTAATAATTACTTTCAGGTTTATTAATATAGTAGTAACATCAAATCTCGTTTGGCGATTTATCAGTTGAGGGAGAAAGCTACCCTGTTATGGGAGGAAGTTAAAAACGTACGAAGTATTGTAGACCAGAATGTGATGTGGGATGAATTCTAACAATATTTCAAGGATAAATATTTAACAGAACGTTTCTATGACGAAAAGTCTCGAGAATTTCATGATTTAAGACTAGGACAGATGAAAATGGATGAATTCATAACCAATTTCACATCATTATTAAGGTACGTGCCTTACCTGAAAGATGAGAAAACTAAAGTTTAGAGGTTCTTTAGTAGTCTACCTGCTCACATAAAGGAATGAATCTAATTTGTGAATCCAAGGAAAATGGAAGCAGCAATACAAAAAGCACGAATGTGCTACCAACAGTCCAAGGTGAAACGAGAAATAATTATAAATTGGCTGCCAAAGAAGGGACATAAAAATAATTCAAATTATAAAAATACACATTCAATTAACTTTAAGAATACTGCAGGGAATTCAGTAAGTAAGCAGTTTGGAAGAAATCATCAAAGAACAAAATGGCCTATAGAAGAGCGGCCCACGGAGGCTTCTAGTAATCCAGAACATAGGCAAACTCAGAAAACTCCCATACAATGTTGGGGGTGTGGTGAGGCCCACTATTACAAGAATTTCCCTCAGCGAGGAAGGAATGAAACAACAGCCAACCTGCAAGAAGCTTCTACGATGGGGGTGTAGCCCGAAACATACCCAAAATTATTACATCTTTAGAAGGCTGACAAGCAAGACCACCAGCCAAAAATGATAGAATTAGAAGGTAAGTTTTTCTCTCAAACTATCTCTATTTTGGTTGAACCTAGTGCCAGGTTAAGTTATGTGAACCCCCGAATAATAGAAAATTATAGTTTACAAAGTCATAAATTAAAAAAACCTTGGCTAGTACAGTTAGCTACCGGAGCAAGGAGACGAGTTTGTGCCAATGTCCCAAACTATTCTTTGGAAATTGGAGAACAATAGTTAAATGTAGAGCTGAATATTCTAACTTTGGGATCCTAAGACATACTATTGGGCATGGATTGGTTAAAAAGACACTGCTCCCTGGTATATTTTAAAGAAAATATTATATATTTTAGAGCAAGTGATGGTACATGCCAAGAATTACAAGAAATTAAGAAACATTTACACTTACATCCCATCATCGCATCTCATTTAAGTAAGTGTATCAGAAAAGGATGCCAGATTTATGCCATTCAAATGGGATTTTCTAACTCTAAGGAAAATAACCTTCTGCTGGAGAATATATCCATGGTACAGGATTTCATGGGTGTTTTTCCAGAAAATGTAACTGATTTACCATTATTGAACTAATGCTCGGTACATCACCAGTTTCAAGAGTACCATACCGGATGAGTGTACCCGAGTTAACAGAATTGAAAATTCAACAACAAGAAATTTTGGATAAGGGGTATATCCGACCAAGTGTGTTCCCTTGGGGAGCACTGGTGTTTTTCATAAAGAAGAAGGATGGAACCATGTGAATGTGCATGGATTATAGGGATCTTAATAAATTAACAGTCAAAAATAAATATCTGCTACCACTCATAGATGATCTATTCGATCAAGTAAAGGGAGTGACTATATTTTCAAAAATAGATTTAAGATTTGGATATCACCAGATCCGAATCAAGGATGAGGATATTTACCAGACAAATTTTCGCACCTAATATGGGCATTATGAGTTTTTGTTATTACCATTTGACTTAACCAATGCACCAACAACTTTCATGAGTCTGATGCATGGCATATTTCACCCTTTTCTAGACAACGTCTATTCTTATATTTATTGACGACATATTCATTTATTCTAGAAATATGGAACAACACAAGGAGCACTTACGGCTAGTGATGGAGATGTTGAGAAAACACCAGTTGTATGCCAAGTTCAGCAAATGTGACTTTTCAAAAAACAAATACAATACTTGGGCCACATTATTTCTGCAAAAGGTATAGAAGTGGATCCAAAGAAAATCAAAACTATCATGGAATGATGAGTACCTTAGAATATATTTTTTATCCGTTCTTTTGTGGGATTGGCCAAATATTATAGAAATTTCATAGAAGGATTCTCAAGAAATTCCTTTCCTATTACATCCTTGTAGAGGAAGGGAAAAGTGTTCCAATGGACTAGTGAATGTCATACTTGTTTTGAAAAGTCAAAAAACTTGCTGACTATTGCTCTGGTGTTGAGGGTAGCTGACCCCAACAAGGAATTTGAAGTATGGATTGATGCCTGTAAGGAAGGAGTAGGAGCAATTATATCCCAAGAGGGGAGGGTTGTTTCCTATGAGTCCAGGAAATTAAAAGAAGACAAACAACGATATTCAGCTTATGATTTAGAGCTAGCAGGTGTAGTGCATGCGCTCAGAGTGTGGAGGCACTACTTATTGGTAAAACGGTTTGTGTTGAAGAGAGATCACAACAGTTTAACCAAATATTTTAGGCAAGTTTATTTGAATGCTCGTCAAGTGAGGTGGAATACATTTTTGAGTGAATTTGATTTTGACATTCAGCATGTGAAAGGTAAAGAAAACCGTGTGGTCGATGCCTTAAGAAGAAAATTGCATTGCGTATATGAACTCTGCTTTAATCAGTTAGAATGTAAATTTCAGGATCAGATAAAGCTAGAAGGTGAAAAAGATCCAGAGTACTAGCTCTTATGGCAGCAAACAGAAGAAACAGAAAGACACGAAAAACCATCTAATTATGGAATTAACCAGGATCATCTTTTAACATTTAAAGGAAAACTATATATTCCAAATCAGACAAATCTGAAAGAACTGATCTTGAATGAATATCACCGCAGTAGTTATTCTCGATACCCAAGATATAAGAAAATGTTAACAACAATCAAGAGAGTTTATTTATTTCCTGGTATGCAGAAGAATATTGTTGAATATCTGAATTAATGTCTAGAATGTCAATAGGTCAAAGTAGGGCATCAACATCCAACATGATTGTTGTAGTCCATACCAGTGCCTGAATGGAAATAGAAAGTTATATCCTTAGATTTTATTACTAGCCTACCAAGATCAAAAAGAAAAAATGATTCTATAATGGTGGTGGTTGATAGGCTGAGTAAGACAACCCACTTTATACCTATGCAATCCACTTACAAAACTGTACAGATTGCGGATATCTTCATGAGAGAAATTTTTAGGTTCCCAAAAGTAGTTATCTTGGAAAGGGATGTGAAATTCACATCATCCTTTTGGAAGGCGATATTTACTGGATTGGGAAATCAAGTTAATTTCAACATTGTGTACCATCCACATATGTATGGACAAACTAAGCATGTTAATCAAATCCTAGAATACATGTTGCGCATGTATTTTATGCAACAACTAATGAAATGGGAAGACTACCTACACCTGGTGAAATTCCCATACAATAATGGTTACCAGGAGTCTCTTAAAATGAGTCCATTCGAAGCATTATATGAGATACGATGTCTCACTCCCATTAATTGGAGCAGTCCTGAAACTAAGTTATGCTTGGTCGAAAAATTTTGGCTGAAATGGAATCGGAAGTGTGAAAGATTATACAAAACCTGAAAGTTGCTCAAGATCGACAGAAGGTGTATGCAGATAAAAAGCGAACCTACCAGGAAGTTGATGTGGGTGATCATGTCTATGTGAGAATCAAACCCAAGAAAAGTATTCTGAAATGGACAAGTACTTGTGCCAAATTGGCCCCCAGGTTCTGTGGACCTTTCCAAATCCTGGAAAGAGTTGGTCCTATGGCTTATCAATTGACATTATCCTGTAATATTCAGCTTCACAATGTGTCTCACGTGTTAGTTCTGAAACGATATGTACATAACCTAAGGCATGTAACACATTGGAAAAATATTCAGGTAGGATAAGATTGAATACCAAAATATTTATAAAAAAAAAAGAATTTATCATTACTAACTCTAGTTCTTGCTGAATGTAGGTCGAACCGGATAGTGAATTTCTGGTACAACCTCAACGTATTCTCGATCGAAGAGAAATCATGCTCCGGAAGCGAGCCATCACCCAGGTTAAAGTGAAATGGAAGCACTTTTTCCCAGATGAGGCTACATGAGAAGATGGAGGATTTGTGCGTGAGGCATACCCAAAACTATTTGCTGATTCGAAATAGAACACTAAGGATGGTATTTAATTCTAGAGGGGGAAGATGTGAGAGCTGGATTAATTCCAAACTATTTTTTTAGTTTTGTTTTAAGGAAAGAGATTATACATTTATTTTTTTAATTGAGATTAAATAAATGAACAAGATTATTATGTTTTGAATAAAATTAATTATGGAATATTTTCCATAAAAGGTTGATGAATAAAGTATTCCAATATCTGAGAATAGTTGGGCCAAGAATAAATTACAACAGTTACCTTTCCTATGGGGATAAAAGGTACATCCCAGTGAGGAAAATGGGTTATGTGACTAAGGAAAATTGAGTTAATCCAGAGCTAGGATGACTTGTGGAAACTAAGAATTCCCTGAATTCTGGAAAGAAAGGAGTACTGTACTGTGGGTCCTGAGGTCTCAACTAGAATAATACTAAACAACCCTACTCTTTTGCAGAGCACAGGGAGAGATGAGGACATAATAGCCTCTCTCACGGTAGGGAGGACATCATCAAAAGTCTCCTAAGTGAGATAAGTAAACAGTATGCTTGAAAAGTAAGAATTAGGAGAACTGCCTATGAAGTTTCTGTTTAAAAATATTTTTGTAATTTTAATAAAAGCTCAAAAGAGGAGAACTGTGATATTTTTCATTCTATTTTATTAATAAATTGCTTTCAGCCGAGTAACATGAAGCTTGTATCTATTGATGTATCTTTTTCTTTGAATATGGAATGATTAAAAGATATGTTAGTAGGAATTTTATCTATAAAAGAGCTTCAGATAAAGTTTCTTTCTTTATGAAAGTAAAACTTGGTTATAGACTATAACTGGAAAACACCACAGACAAATATACAACAGAAAAACCTGTAAAAATAATGAAAGCTATTAGTTTAGTCCGGAGTGTAAACCCTAGATAGAACGGGTCATTTTCATGTCTCTACTCTAAGATATAGACGGACAAGAGTTATTTAAGTAACTCTAAAAGTGATATGGTCCGGACATCTGTACATATTTATTTACAGGAGTATAGAAAATACATTATCAGTAAAGAAGAATAGGGTAACATAGAAAAACTCTCTTAGCCATTCTAATAAATTATGTGTGAGTGGTAAACATATATAGATATAGAATATCATAACAAGACATATGTAAACAATTTCCTGTGTTCGGGAGTACAAATTCCCCAACATACTAGGAAGATATATGTATAGAATTTTTAATTAACTGGAAGAAATATTTTTAACTATACCATGCAAAATAACTATTATAAATGTTGAGAATCATCAAGGAATCAAACATTGTGACGTAATTACAGAGATTGAAAAACTGTTACAAATTATTATTATTGTTTCAAAGATTCAAAATATACAAAAGTATAAGACCAGCGAGAAGATTTACATAAGAAAAAATTGGGCAATGAATTGGAACCAGGAGACAAACTAATTTCCCTTCACAAAGGACCCGAAACACATATAATTAAGAACCCTAGTAGTTCAAGAAGGTTCACACACAAAATGGACCCAAGACGACTGTGAATGTAGCCAATATTAAAAGACAGAATTAAAATAATAACTATACAAAATCTCGACCATTTAAAATGAGGGTGAGGCCTAGATGTTCATACATTTTCCAAGTAAAATCTCAGCTCCCAGCTAAACTATTTACATATCAAATAATAGATATGCTATGTAAATTAAAATTTAATTTCCAGAGACAGTAAGGGAAAGGTCCTGCAGATAGACTCACCGTTAAGCTCGAGTACCTGTGCATGCCAAGAAGCCAACATTACAATTCCACGGTGGAAATACAGGCCTGTGAGGAATAGGAAGGGTAAGAATCTGAAGCTTACCTGCAAGGGTGCAAAACTGTGTTAGGTTTTAAGTGAAAACAAACTCCGAGACAAAAAAACAAGAAAGCAACTCATACAAAAAAATTAAGTATGATACGAGGGCTCAACGGGTAAGCTACCTTCTCCAAAAAGTCAAAGGAACCCACAATGAAACACTGCGTGGGAACATATAAAACCCAACATAAGCAAGAACCCTGTAAATGGTGGAATAAGATCCCGAAAATCACGGTATATGCAATGGGAAACATGATGTTAAGCTCACCTAGAAGAGTCGAAGCCGAGAAAGGAAGATAGTCTCCAACAGATAACCCTGAAAACTGCATGAACAAATTCACTCCAAAGATAAACTGTCAAGGTAAGAAAATATGGGTAATAACTCTGAAAATTCGTAAATGGTAAAAAAAATGAAAATCAGCAACTTAAACAAAAGAGCCAAAAAAAACAATGAATGAGCGACGTTGTCGTCACACAAGAACCCTTAAAAAAACAGTGACCATGATACCTGGTGGCATAGTGTTAGTTTAGTAAGATTACGACGCACGAGAGCTCGAACCCAGGAAACAATGGCGACAACGACGGAGAGGTTGGAGAATAGGCACCTCTAGCCTTGCAAAGGCGAAATGGAAAAAGTGATTAGGGTTGGAAGGGTGGTCGATACCCTAACCTGATGATTGACAACCCACCGTAGATGTCAATCTACCAATCCTAGGGCTGAGGTTATGCCATGTGTCGGAGGGAAGTGTAGTCACCCATGAAGAGTAGAGAGCCTTAGTACCAATGACATAGAACACAATAATGAACTTTATAAAAATCTCGCAGAGGATGGATAGATGTAAATTAAAATAACGATAATTCTCGTGCCATAGTCCGACACCTAGATTTGGTGGGACGGATATGGAAGATCCGTAAAAATTGGAATTTACAACCCAAATGAGAGTGCAGATACAATTAATCAAACTAGGTGTTAAGGTCAGACCATGTAGGAAACAAAACATAAAAATATAATTGTTATAATCCTTCGAACTTTGTTAAGCATAGGCTCAGTAAGGTCTGATCCTTATAAACATAATAAAATCATAATGTATTAATAAATATTAATTCACAACCACTTATATAGTATCGATGCATGTGTTTAAAGTATTTTAATATGAGAGGATTTTAAGAAAATAGGGAATAAGTAATTAATATATATATGTGTGTGTGTGTGTGTGAGAAAGAGTGTGTGTGTTTGTTACAAATAGGGATGTTACAAGTGGTATAAAATCCCATGTTTCAACATAGATCCCACAAAGGCTAGAAACATAGCACAAAAGATAATTTCGCAGAGCATTCTTGCAAGTTCTTTGACATAATGCATTAATTACATGTAGTATTATGGCCAATTTATAACCGAAATACGTTATTTTAAGAAGGTTGTCAAGAAAGGAAAATAGTCCATGATTGTGTAGTATTGAACAATCCAGACTTGAATGCATTTAGGGGCATGAAATTTGTAAAAGTTTATGTCAAATACGGAATGCACACCACATGGTTAACAAAATGCGTAAGAGAATGCGTAAGATAAGTACGAATTTTTACTTCTATACTTTAAACATATCTTAACTAGAGCCATGGATACCTTTACCTCGCGGTATTTTTGCAAATATACAAAGAAGGATATCGAAAGTTGAGTAGAAAAGGTATTCTTTACAGGACATGAGTTTTAGTTCGAAGGGTGTAAGAGAAAAAAGCCCCGAAGAGATGAATCCAAATATAGAACCAAGTCAAAATTTCTAAGGTTTCCAAGACTCCTCAATAATAAACGCGATAACGGTTTAATGTGTCATAATTCGATAGTTATATTGAATTATGATTCTCATTCTTATAAAATTAAATTGAAATATACAATTTCTTTTAAATTTTCACCAAAAAAGTCTTTGTTTAACTTATATTAAATAAAATATCAAATTTATATTAAAAATTATATATTTTTTTAAAATATATAATATTTTTTAAATAATATACTCACAACAAATTAAATACAAAAATTTTAAATTAAGCTTCGATACTCGAAACAAATTAAATACAAAAATTTAAAATTAAACTTTAAATAAAGTTACTATATTATCAAAATTAAATAAAGATATTATATTATCATCTTTAAACCTAATGGAATAAAATAAACTTATCCAAAAATGCTCCACAAGAATCTTTAAACGCACTCATGAAAATAAACCTATCCAATCAAAATTTGCATATTGTTAGCTAAAATTATATTTGTGAATGATGAATTTATAAAAAATTGAATAGAGAAATAAATGTAACAAAATTAATTACAATTTAATAATTATTAATGAAAATTATTTTTATTAGTTGTTTTTAAAAATATAAATTAATTTATTATTTTTTTTAACATCAAAGGAAAAAAAAAATCATTTATGGTGATGGGTTGGGCCGGAGCCTAAACAACCCCTATTACATATTTATTTTTCCAGAAAACCTGGTGGAACGATGTTCTAGTTTTACATAGCTAGGGGGCTTCGATCTTATGGTATATGAACCCAAACATGAGCTTCATCATTTTTAGAAAGATCTCCTTGGGTGAAGAAGCATCGTATATTTGCTCTAGTGTCCGCTTATTTGTTTAGATTTCGCAGGACATGGTAGAAGGAGTTGGAGGTGTAATTTTGCAGCACTTTTCGGAGTCTCTACAGGGTCTTATTCAATGTCAGGTTGTTGAAGTGTTCATCAATGTTTATGAGTTTTATCAGGATTTACAAGTCTCCAAAGACATGAATGTATTTTTCTCCATATTCCTGAGCAATCTGGAACGCTTTTAAGAGACCTAAGATTTCTGCTTGATTTTTTGTGCTCTGTCCAAGGCCCCAAACGAAGTTGACTTTACTGTGCCTTTCCCGGGAGTAGATTACTACCCTTACTCCAGATATCCCCGAGTTTTCTTTGGAATCTCCATCAAAGAATATCGTCGCTTTTTCCTGTTTCTTCCACCATTTTTGAGATTCTAGTTCAAATATCTAGAGCCTCCACTCAGAGTTGAATCAAGGATAGCGGGGGATCTATTTGTTGTAGGCATGCTTCAGAGACTTTCCAAGCCATATGATCTCTTCGGGTAGGAGCTCACTGTCTTCCTTATGGGTTCGATTCTCCATGGTCTTAATCAACAAAGCTTTGGCTTTAGCAGCCACAACATTGGGAGGGTGCTTACAGTTGTTGAAGGTGGCATCATTCCTTGCTAACCACACTTCCCAGCAAATGTATTTTTGGATGGAATTCTAAATTTTTTCCCACGCAGATTTCTTGTTCAAGGCATGGGGAGGTCACTCTTTCCAGGAGGTGAATATATTTACTACTGTCATATGCGATTGGATTTGAGCGTTAAGCCCGAGTGTATCTTTCTTCCAATCTTATTATGCAAATGAGAAGTCTATAAACAAGTGATAAATAGATTCATGGGTCAAGCTACAGAGAGGGAATCTGTGGGGACCGATAATGTCTCTTCTAGCCAAGTTATCCCTAGTCAGGTTCTGTCTGTGCATGAGTAACCACCTGAAGAATTTGATCTTGGGGAGGCCAAAATGGTCCCAGACATGATGCCACAGCACAGGAGAGCGCGACAAGTGCTGATATTGGAGGATAGTGTACCCCTGCGACGTTTTGTATGCGTCAGATCTCCCCCAACCCCACTTGTCATTTTCACGTAGGTGCACTAGAGCCAGGTTAGTGAGCGCAACAAACAAGGGTCTTAATTGAGATTGCAACCAGTCTGGTGGGCATGGGATTGTCGAATTGATCCAAATTCTAGCAGCATCTCAGGAATAAATATCTTCCAAATTGCTGATGCCATGATTTTTAAGTCAGTCATGCAGCTCTGCAAAGTCTTTGTCTAAATTTAGGGGTTGGAGACCCATGATTTTATCATCCCATAGGTAGATTCTTTTCCCATTTCCAGGGATTTTGTGCAAGTGATCTTTAAAGAATTCCCAGCCACTGCTACAGAGCTTCCAAAGAATGTTTCCTTTGCAAGAAGCTCCTTCCTCCATATTGGTTAGTAAGAGCCCATTCATATATTTTTTAATGAGAACTTGACTAATAGGATGGCGATGGTTTGCGAATATTTTCCATAACATCTTCCCACCCAAAGCCAGATTAGCCAACCTGGGGTCTCTTACCTGAAGATCTCCATATGCTAATGGTCCTTTCACAATATCCCAGCTTACCAAGTGGAATTTTTTTTGTTTCCCCTTTCCTCCTTGCCACGGGAAATTTCTTAACAGCTTTGAGAGTTTCTTGGTGACTGATTTTGGTGGTAGTAGAAGCGTTGTCTAATAAATTGGAAGGGAGGATAGAACAAATTTAACTAGGATTAGCTTCCCAGCTGTGGTGAGCCAATGTCCACCACAAGCATTTATTTTTTCCAAAATTTTGCTGAGAATCTTCGCCTAGTGGAGGGACTTCTTGGCTCCCAAAGATAATGGCAGACCAAGGTACTTGATTTTATCCCAGGAGGCAAATCCCATGAAGCCAAGGGCATGGGCTATTCGATTAATGGATTTTTGATCTATCCCCCCAGCTATACATCACACTTTTCCTTCTATTGACTAAGGCTCTCGAGATTCTACAAAAGCTTTGGATTTCTTCGTTGAAGGCCCTTGAAATTTTGAGGGAAGCACCTCCTAGAAGCGGAGTCATTTGCGAATAGGGCATGATTGATTGGCTCAGTACCTCTCACAGCCCTGATGCCAGGAAGAGTCCCAAATATCTTTTATGTTGTCAGCTTTCGACTTAGGGAGTCTGCCATCAAAATGTACAAGAAAGGGGACAAAAGGTAGCCTTACCTAATGCCCCTCGAAGCTTTGAAATAGCTTACCATCCTGCCATTTACTAAAGGAGAAATCCACGGATCTCCAATACATTCTTTTATTAATCATATAATTCAGAACTAAAGCCAAATGAAGAAAGAACTTGGAGGAGAAAAGAGTGTCTTACCATATCAAAGGCGTTCACCATGTCCAACTTGATAAGCATCCCTTTCTCATGATGTTGGTGGGTGGAGTGAATGGTTTCTTGCACAAGGGCCACGTTGTCTAGGATATGCCTCCCTTTAACAAACTCTCTTTGGTTGGTGGAGAGGATTTTTTCTAGCAGGGGCTTGATCTTTTTCTCCAGGAGTTTGGAGAGGATTTTGTAGGATGCGTTGCATAGCGAAATTGGCCTAAAGCTCTTGAATGACACCAGGTTCGCTTCTTTAGGTATAAGAGCTAGGAAAGTGGAGTTTATGCTTCCTCCCACTTTGGATTTTTGGAGGAAGCCCTTTACCATTCGGAACAGGTCGACCTTGATGATACCCCAGCAAATTCAGTAAAAGTGTATGGAGAACCCATCGGGTCCTGGAGCTTTCTTTGGCTCCATCCTCCAGATGACATTATTGATTTATTCTTTTGTAAATGGCTTCAAGAGGCTTGAGTTTTCCTCCTCCTTAACCAATCTTGTAATGTGAGTGAGGAAATCTGGAAATTCCTCCTCAATGTCCATTCCATTTTGTTTGATAAACTGCTGAAAGTGAGAGGTTGCAGCCTCTTTTATCTCAGTTGTTCCTTTGTATACAGACCCATAAGTGGGGGTAGTTTCTGCTATGTGATTTCTAGAGAGGAGAGCTCGAATTTTATTTTGGAAGAAGATATAATTTTTATCTCCAAACAAGAGCGAGATATTATGAGATTTGAGCCTCAAAGGACTCTTCCTCAACTCTGAAAGTGAGGAGAGCGTTGAGTTGGGCTTCTTACTCAATCTGGATTTTAGAGTATGTAATTTCTTGATGCTCCAAGTCCATTTGCAGATTGAGCATCCTCTCATTGGCCTACTTTCTAAGACTAGAGGGGGATTCTGAGGGCTTTTTTATCCATTCTTTCACAGTAGATTTGGTGGCCTTAAGTTTTTGTTCCCACACATAACTAGGTGAACCGATGACAGGGGTGGACCAAGCCATCGAGATTGTCTCCATAAACCCATCCCTTTCTGACCATAGGGATCTGAACTAGAAAGGGATGGGCCCCAATTTTTCCTCTTCTTCTAACAGCATAAGGATGGGTTTATGGCCAGATGTCAGATTTGGTAGAATTTTAGTGTAGATAATCTTCTTTTCGAAGAGGAAGGTGCTCTGAAGTAAAAATCTGTCAAGACAGGCTAAAATATGCTTGGACCCAGTTCTGTTATTTGACCAAGTGTAGAGCCATTTTTTTGGCCAGAAATCTAGGAAGTCCCATTGTTGGATCAAGTCTTCCACTATTGGAAGGATATGATCTTTACTACTGATACCCCCTATTTTTTCCTTT
Organism: Pinus albicaulis; assembly: GCA_034641835.2. Taxonomy (NCBI): domain Eukaryota; kingdom Viridiplantae; phylum Streptophyta; class Pinopsida; order Pinales; family Pinaceae; genus Pinus; species Pinus albicaulis. The sequence goes on from CM076570.1 coordinate 382,094,151, forward strand.
GGTTCAAAAATGAGATTGAAGTCTCCTACTAGAATTATGTTCTTGGGGGAGTAAGCATCTAGAAAATCAGATAAGGTTTGCCAACAATCCTTTTCTCAGCAAAGAGGACTAGGACGTAAAGATTAAAGAGGGCGAAGGTGATATTACTTGCAATATGCTAGATTTCAGTGTAGATCCAGTGCTGCGTTTCAAAGGGGTGGAATTTGTCATCTTCCCAAAGAGTTGCAAGCCCACCACAAGTTCCCCTTCCACTTACTGATTTTCTAACTTTTGTTCTCCATTTATCTTTGCTAAGATCTAGAAGGGAAACCCCTTCTATTTTAGTCTCTTGGAGCAAGAGGATCTCTGAGGATTCTGATTTCAGGAGGTTCTTTACAACTTTAGCTTTTAAGGGATTCCCCAACCCTATGCAATTGCAAGAGACTATACACATTATTTACTTGCAGAAAGATGGCCAGACCCACCTTTGTGAGGCCTAGTTTTGGTCTTTCTGCCTATAGACATCTCAATTGTGGGCTGGTTTCCTCGCATATTTTGCTTCTCAGCCTCTTCTTCTCTTGCCGCTCTATGAGACTTCCTCTCCACCCTTTTCGAGGGCCTCTCGAAAGTCTCTTACTCTAAGGATCCAAAGGTCTCGGGAGACTTCTTCCTTGTCATCTTTACATAAGATGGGGGGTTGGAGGCTCCTATTGGTGTTCCGGTTTGTAGATGGGATGTTTCTTCATGGCTTTTATCTTCCTCAATAGATGTGGGCTACTATTCGGCCTCTTCGGCCTCTGCTGCAACTAGGAGTTCTTCAGGGGTGCTAAGAATTTCAAAGGGGTTGTTGGCTGCCTCTGCACTTGGTGAAGCAGAACACCCCTCCCCTTGAATAGTTGAGGTAGGTGCTCCACTCCGTATTGGCGTACTTTTCCCTTTAGTTGTGATAGTCTGTTTGGCTGAAGTAGATTTCTAGACTTGAGTCCCTTATTCCTCCTTCTGGTTCTCGACCTCCCCCACATTTTTCTTTTTGCAATATGTGGCGAAGTGTCCATAGCCACGGCAATACTGACATTTAAACAACATTTTCTCGTATTATAGCTCTTGGATGTGAAACTAATCAGCCACCGTGAGCTTAATAGCTTCTGGGAGGCCTTCCTCCAAGTCGAATTCCACACAAATCCTAGCACAGGAGTACTAGTCTCTCCTTTCTACTCTATCAATGTATTTTCCGAGCTTGTTTCCAATGGTTTCTAGATATTTGGGGTTCCAGTAGTGCAATGGTAAATGGGACAGGCGTACCCAAACTAGACAAGCCGATGCAACATCTTGTGTCAGATCGAAATCTAGTGTCCATTGGTTCAGGTACAGACCCTGGGGGCCCATGAAATACGGGCCATTTCGAAATATAAGATTTCTATCCTCCACTGAATCAAAGACAAAAATGAAGAAGCCCTTACCGATCAAGAAACTTCTGATTCCTTCTTTGACCAGAGGTCTCCAGTTCCTTTGGACCCAAGCATCGACGACTTTGGGCGAGGGCTAGAGCCTTGTGAACTGTCATATGAGCCCACATTCTGCAAGATTCAATGTTGATCTGCAAGTTTCTTCGGTCCACAAAGCAATTGTGGGGATGGATTCCATCCTTCTGACGAGTTTCTGCTCGTGATCACTTGCTGGGCGTTTGCTGCAACCTGCAACTAGCTTCCTAAATGCAATGAGCTCAGGCGTGAGAGGAGGAGCAGCCTCAAGGCCCGCTCCTGGGGCCATGTCAGAGCAATAGTTCGCAGACGCACACAGGAACGCAACTCTAAGGCACCACGCGCAAAAAAAATATACTTGTATAAATGATGACTAAACTAATTTATTATTATTAAGTCAAAATTTTAAATTATTAATTTTCTTTTTTATATAATGAGATAGAAAATAAGATAAGAGTTTCACACCTTACTCCAAAATCAATATAAAAACTAATTTTATAACTTATTTCAAAATTAAAAACCAATAAATGGTATAAAAAAACCTAACCTTCTTTATAATGATGATCAAAATTACCTCTCATAAAATTATATATTTTTAAATAAAAATAAAAGATAATTTTAATTATAATTTAAGTAAATTTAATCACAATTTAACTTCTTATTTAAAAAAATAATATATTAAAATAATAATATAATTTATTAATTTTACAAATCTATGGGGATTCCACGTGTTATCAACTTTATCAAAAAATTATATATTAAAATAATAATAATAAGATAATTTATTAATTTTACGAATATATGGTGATTTGACATGTTATTACTTTTATTAAAAAAAAATTAGCACGATAACCAGTGGCAGCATCTTTGATTCAGACGTACGGCTAAATAAATGTACCCAAAAAAGCAAAAGTTATGTTACGTTTCAGAGTCCCACTGCAACATTATATTAGTTTTGTATAGGATGGAGAAAGACCGCATTAAAATCAATGGTGATAATGATCTCAATAATGTTAGATTCCTCTCATTTGCCAGTAGATCAATCAACCTTCTGGTGCTAAAAATGACGTGCTGATCATCGGCTTTATTGAGTTGACAAGATGCCTTCCCCTCCACTTTCCCAAAGTTGGACTTCAATACGCCGTCGCATCTACAAGATCTGATTTTATATATATATATATATATATTTTTAATTAAAGTTGATATACATAACATTGCATTATTAAATTTTAAGATATTTAGTAACAGTGTAAACGGACTTGGGATTTTCAACCTAAGATATCTCTGGTGTTTTTTCAAGTAGATTTTGTAGAAAAATATTTTAAATAAATTTCCATACGGTATATGGGTTTCTGTAAGTAGAAATTAAAAAACAAAATAAAAAAAAATTATTTATTTTTTTAAAATTAAATTATAGTTATATGAAATATTGTTGTTTATGATGATGATGATGGTGGTTAATGTCTACTGAGACCAAAGTTTGGTCTATCGGAGTTATAATTTTCTTAGTTCTTAATTCTGTGGCTTCTCGGTTTTCTTGGCGAGATTGGTGTTGTACCTTTCTTTTTCTTCTCTATGGTCTTTCAACTTCCTTTATCTTGCAACTCCTTTATCTCTTCAGATTCTTGGGACACTGGTGTCTTATCTTCGGGATCTAGGAGATCTGCTTTGCTGCTAAATGAAGATTTCCTTTGTGCAGTTTCGAATCCTCATAATTGTTGATGCTTGAAGGGCTGTCGACATCGTTTTTTTGTTGTTGGGCGGGGCTTTCTCCCTGCTTGTCTTGAGGGTTGTTTCTTTCTTGCCTATTTTTTTGTGATTCAGAGTTTTCTGGAGAGTATTCTTTAGGGTATTATCGCAAGTTTTTTAAGAATTATGGGAGAATAGCAGCACCTCTAACAACATTATTGAAGAAAGATGGATTTTCATGGACTCCTGAAGCAACTAAGGCCTTTGAACATCTTAAAGAGTCAATGTGCCTAGCACCGGTCTTAGCTACGCCAGACTTCACAAAAACCTTTATTATGGAATGTGATGCCTCAGGAAATGCAGTTGGTGATGTTTTAATGCAAGACGGAAGACCAATTTCTTTTGAAAGTCATTCAATCAGAAAGTATTTATAGAAAGCTATTTATGAGAAAGAAATGTTAGCAATACTGCATGCACTAAAGAAATGGCGAACTTACCTAATGGGAAGACACTTCAAGGTAAAAACTGATCATGGTAGTCTTAAACACTTTTTGGAACAAAGACTATCTTCAGAAGAGCAGCAAAAATGGGTCACAAAGATGTTGGGTTATGACTTTGAAATAATCTACAAAAAAGGAAAGCTTAATGTTGTTGCAGATGCACTCTCAAGAAAGAATGAAAAGGTGGAAGCATTGCTTTGTGCCATTTCTATTATCCAACCAGATTGGATAACCAAAGCAAGAGATGAATGGAAGAAGGACAAAGATGTATGGACACTCATTCAAACGTTGCGGCAAGATCCTAGTACATCTGATACATTTAGTTGGAAAAATGATTCCTTATGGTACAAAGATCGCTTATATCTTTGCAAGAATTCCCAACTAAAACAAAAGATTCTTCTGGAATTGCACACTTCTCTTTTAGGAGGACACTCAGGATTTTTAAAAACTTACCAGAGGGTGAAGAAAGAATTTTTTTGGGATGGCCTTAAATCTGATATTCAAAAGTTTGTGGCGGAATGTTTGATTTGCCAGCAGAATAAAGTGGAAACAATTAAGACCCCGGGACTTCTACAACCTTTATCCATTCCAAGTCAACGTTGGGAGGAGATTTCAATGGATTTTATCACAGGTTTACCTAAGTCTGAGGGAAAGAGTGTCATCATGGTGGTAGTTGATAGACTTACCAAGTATGCACACTTTTGTGCATTATCTCATCCATTTAAATCAAGTACAGTTGCTACTACATTTATGGACACAATTCAAAAGCTACATGGAAACCCAAGGGTTATTGTGAGCGACACAGATCCCATTTTTACTGGAAATTTTTGGACAGAGTTATTTTCTTGTTTAGGTACTCAATTATCTCATAGCTCATCTTATCAACCTCAATCCGAAGGTCAAACTGAGACAATAAATAAATGTTTGGAAGGATATCTTCATTGTTTTGTATCTGATAAAAAAACATAATGGGTCAAGTGGTTACCTCTCGCTGAATGGTGGAATAACACTTCCTTCCATACTGCAGCAAAAATGACCCTATTTATGGCACTTTATGGATATCATCCACCGTCCATCACATCATCTTTAAGAGAAAATTCAAAGGTTCAAGCTGTGGAAGATCACATTGAGCATCAACAAGAAGTTCTCCAGCTCTTAAAGGATAACCTGAATTTGGCACAAAATTGAATGAAGCAACAAGTAGATCAACATCGCAGCGAGAGGAGTTTTGATGTAGGAGACTGGGTATTTTTACAGCTACAACGATACAAACAAATGTCCCTCAATCAATCTAAGAAGGATAATAAATTATCGCCAAAGTAATATGGTCCTGACAAGGTGTTGCAAAAAATTGGTACTATGGCATACAAATTGGAGCTTCCTGCTTCTTCATGAGTGCATCCAGTTTTCTATGTTTCATGCTTAAAGAAGGTTATAGGTGAAAATATTTTAGTTCAAACAATATTTCTAGAACTTGATGAGGAAGGAAAAATCATATTGGAACCTGAAGCGATCACGAAGACAAGAACCTGACAACTATGAAATCGATCAATTTCAAAGTATCTCATCAAGTGGAAGAACTTACCCACTGAAGATTCTACATGGAAGGATGATAATTTTATACAGAAGCACCCAAAGCTACTTAAGCATTGAGGACAACACTTTTTTGAAGGAGAGGGGTATGTTAGGTCCCTATATTACTAGTATAGTCCCTTATTGTTGTTAGTGTAACCCCCTTATTGTTATTATTGTACCCCTGTAACCCCCATATTGTTAGTATTGTGCCCTTAAATTACTATTGTTAGGTCGGCTAGGATTACATTGTGGCCCCACTAAGATTACATTGTGGCCCCATGGGCTAATATATATAGAAAGGAGGTTTTGTAATTTGTATCATCAAAGAATTGTTCATTCGTGTAATGTATTGGAGGTTGCCCCCTCGAAGTGCCTTAGTTCTAAGGTGTTGCTATCTATTTTCTTCTCTTTTTGGAGTTGGTTTCACAACATTTGGTAAAAGTGATAAGTCAAATTGAAAAGAAATTGAAATTTATAAAATATAATAAATATTACTAAAGAGTTTAAGCTTTTATTTTATTTTATTTTGGGGATTATGATTTTAGAAATATAATGATGTAAGTATGGATAAAATTGTAAATTTTCATTATTTTAAAATAAAAACTTTTACTTTATTAAGATATTGAATTTTATATTTAACATTTTAAATTTTATTTTAATTTTTTAATCCATTTAAAAAAAAAAAAAAAATGCAGGGTACAATTGATTTCCATATTATTATTATTTAGTATTATTTTTTTTATTCAATGTTACATTTAATGTATTTATATAATTTATTTTATAGTTATTTTTAATATTAACTGATTATTTTATAATGACTCTTAGAATCATTGCAAAGGAATTTCGTAATAGTAAAGTTGATCTCTTATGTTTCTTTGTGGACTTCTAGGAAAGCTTTCGATACTGTCCCTCGAGATAAATTTTGGGAGAGACTTAAAGAGATCATGGTCCCTCCTGAGCTGAGGATTGTCGTAATTCGTTTCTACGAGACTATCGCTGCTAATCTTAAGACCAACGAGGGGTGGTCTAAAGACATTGAATGCAATATTGGAGTTAAGTAAGGGTGTCCCCTATCCCCTACCCTTTTTGGCATATACATTGATAATCTAGAGGAGTGTCTAGAATCTGCAGGGTGCAAGGGCACCAAGCTTACTAGTGTTCTCATTTCTCTTCTTCTCTATGCCAATGATATCTATCTTCTTGAAAAAATCCACGATGACCTTGACAAGCAGCTCTAGATTCTTCATGACTACTGCTCCAAGATGGGCATGTGTAACACCCCTAGTTTATGTTTTCCTTCAAAGATAGACATTTGAACTTTAACCCTAAGGGGAGTGGACCCCAAAGGGATAAGTACTTTAGTGGATGTAATTAAATATTTTATTTTGGAAATTAAATAAAATAATACTGTGCAGATTGACCTATGAGAATTGTGAGATCACTTGCTAAATCCAAGAGGTTGGATAGAGGCAAATGATTCCCCAAAAATCTTTCAAAAAAATCCTTGAAAGAATTTATTTCCAAATTAGATTTTGAGGAAAATCTAGTTTCCCCAATGATGTGGAGAGTAGTTGGGAAGAGGTAAAAAGCTGGGAAAAGCAGAAAGCAGCTTTAAAAGTCCCTAAATAGGGAAGCCTAGGCAAACAGGAAGAAAAGCATCCTGATATTCTGGACGCAGAATTAGAAACAGGCTTTGGGGAGCAAAAGCTTAAATAAGCTATTCCTGAACAGATTAGAGGTTGGTCTGTTCTAGGAGATGATCTCAGCTCGGGGGTGAGTTCTTAAGGACAGAAGAGCTCTACGGTTGGGAGGTTGGTCAATTGCAACAATGGTATGTTCCTAAGTTTTGAATGTATTGAGTACCTATGTTTGTACCAAATGGTTATACATGATGGTTTGATTAGAATATTTGAATTGCTAGTTTCTACATTTAACAGAAGTATATAGAAGGAATTAACCCTCTTAATTCTTTAGATTTGTAGAAATAGAAAACTGTAGAAAATAATCCAACAGAGTCTCTAAACCAGTGTTGGTTTAAATCTGAGGATATATGTTGCTCCACAGATAAAATTAGTGAATTAACTTTAATCTGCTTCTGATTTAATAGAATGATTTCGATTATTATATAATAGGAACAGCATGATATTCCTATACAAGTATCCACATTGTAAGTACCTAAATGCATTCTGAGATGTATTGGGATGATTGATAACATCTGATGTACTGTGGTAAATATGTCATCTATACACAAGTAGAAGTAACAGAGGAAATTCTTCGTGCATGTACTAGTCTATGCCTCAAAAAAAAATGAAGTACTTAGTAGTTAGTGAGTCAAATAGCCAAGAGAGTATGTTGTGTATGGATTAATACAATCAAAGTCCTACTGCTATCATGTATATACCTACCGCTTATTTAACATAAGGTAGCCAAATAGAAATTAACATGAAAAAGCTAAACTGTAGTTGATTCTGCAAATAGAAAATTTTTTCTGGGCAAAGATAACATTTGGTAGAATAATTCCATTAATACAAGAAAAGAAATTCTGTGATTTACCTAACAGTTAAAATTTCTGCTTAAGGTAATAAGAGCAATGCCATGTACAAATTCAAAAGGATATGTGTAAGTTTTCAGCATATTGAAGTAGAATAGAGTAGAATATAATGCAAAATCCTGTAACCATGAAACTATATTCTGGGTATACAATTGTTAACTGGAAGAAAATTATACAAGTATACAGAGGAAGCCCCATTGAAATTATTTCAATTGTATCATAATAATACTCATTTCTAGAGTTTTTCAAAAGAAGAGAAATATTTTAGAGAACAATAATCTACTACATGATGATTAAATTCTTAGGTATTAAGCCTGAGCATTCTTCTGCTAATCCACCTAGGTTAAAATTATTACCAGTATTTAACTCTGGAAATAATTCTCAATATATATTACAGTAGGAAACATGCAAACTCTGCACAGGGAATGTTGAGGTAGTAAGTGAAAATACTTTTTCAAATGACCTGAGAGATTTAACAAATCAGAGTCTCCATACAGTTGCAGAAAACAAAATACTGTTATATATATAGTCTGCCACGATAAACATATGGCTAAATAGGGAATTACTAAATCTGAGACATGGAGAAATAATTAAATTTAACCCCAGATTGCCATGTTCCAAAGGAACTGAAATAAAAGGTGGTAACCAAGCATAACAGAAGAATAGTTGAGTGCAGAATACATATATATAAAATCTCTATTTGGTAAATTTGATGAGCAATTGTTACCGTAACGACAAATAAAAAAAAATATCGCAAAGTAATAGAGTCAAGAACGTCCATTGAAGTAGGTCTCGAAAGAAAAAAAAAATTACACAAACATAAGAAACTCTCGAATGTTCATGAGAGCATTTCTACATTCAAATTACATCTAGACGAGTAGTCACAGGACATGCTAGACTGAGAATTTAAACTCAAATTCTGACAAGTTCGGGACGATCTTCCGAGTCGTCGAGTATGAAAAGCGAAGCATGACCAACCTGTAAATGGGGTCATAGATTCGTTTAATATGAAAATATGAAATAGTAGAGAAGTAACAAGGGATAGACGCTGAGAGTTGAATGGAGAAGCGTACCTGTGAACACAGCTAAAGTAAGAAATCCATTAATGTTAGAGAACATATAAAAACTAAGGTCGGTTAAATCGACTCGAGGAAAACAAAAATTTACCTATGATGATAACTGGAGCTGAAATCCCACTCTGTCTCGCGTTATCGACCAAGAAAGACCAAACAATAGTCTTGATAAGAGACCACGAAAACAAAATTAGTAAAATTCTGGAGCGATAGGCCATAAATGAATGAGAGAAATAAAAAACGAATGCACGAGGGTTACAGTGATATAAACCCCTATTCGAAAAAATTAAATAGAGCTATGCGACATGCACAGTATTAACATGGAAACTATTTTAACACGAACAGGAAGCCGTGAAGTCAGTAAATGAACCAACAGAGGAAACAAACCATTATGCAACTCTGGAGAACATGATATTGTTAAGCTCAATCTAGCCGCCATGAATTCCAACGTTTCAAACGAAAATTGGTGGAGATTTATTCCAACTCGCAACAGAGTTAAACTAAATGGATAAAATGAACAAATCGAACTTACCGATATCAGGCCCAAGGCGTCGAAACTGCGTAGCAAAGCATTGTGTGCACTCTGGATGGCCTCGTAGAAATATTGGTAGGTAAAGAGAAGGTTAAGCTAGAAATAAACCCTCGGAGAAGAATGAAAAGGCAACAAAAATGCGTTTAATAGAGATAGCGGCTGAAGAAACCTAATTGTTATCTCGCGCTACACTTGGCGACCATCAGTCGATTCTCTTAGAGATCGAGACTCGGATCAAGCGACGGAGGGAAAACCCTAATTTCAAGTAACGCCATGGTACTCTTGCAGAGATTTCAATTACAACGAATGACAGTTAATTGATAAAAATCCAATAAACAACGATGGTTATGGGCTCGAGAAATAATTCCGTAGCTTAACATTAATGGATGTGTACAAAATGAGAGCGATGAACCATAATCACTTCACGTATGTCAGTGGATATAAAATCTACACACGATCTAAATCGAAAAATAAAAAAAAAGTGGATTCCAATGCTGAGGAAATAGACGTACAAATGTATAGTCACGATGCGAAAGGTTCAACGCAAACGATTCATCCAATTGTAGTGGATAGGGCTATGGGTTGATGATATGGAAAACATTTTGAACATCCAAATTTGAAGGATACTGTAGCTACCTTAATATATGTCATGATGGGTAGGACAGTAAATTGACTAATAAGTAAAACGTATAAAAAGCAAGAGGGAAACGTGGGTCACTACCATAAATTCCATGACCAACATAAGTCAAGGGTGGAATCAAAGTAGTGATTATCATATGTAACCATAGCATGTCAATAAAGTTATAGTGGAAACGAGGGACATTGAAATTCTTATATGTTGAGATATATATATATATATATATATATATATATATATATATATATATATATATATGATAAACAATATGGTAATTACATGGATCCATACAAGAGGTCATTATATTAGGTCCTTTGGAAAAATTATTCTTAATACTCAGAATACTTGGAAGAAAAAAAAATAAAAAATTTATGGAGAGTAGGAGATGAGTAGGAGACATGACAGCATGGCAGTTAATACCGACAAGACTAAAGTCATGAACATTAAATCCAAGAAGATCACCCATGGTAGTTTCATGTATAATAACCAGTGCTTAGAGCAAGTTTCTTCTTATAATTTTTTCTGAATTGACTTCCCTCGTCATCTCAACTATAAATATAGCATCGAGAAAAGGATTATTGGGGGCTAGAAAGCTTATTATGATCTTGAAAACAATTGTAAGTTAGTCGATCTTTGCATTTGGAGTAAAAAAAGGTTCATCTTTGAGACCCTCGTCACCCTTGTTGTCTTATACAGATGTGAAGTTTGGGGTTGTAGTATATCGAGAGAGTCATGGAGGAAGATTGAGATGATTCAAAAGTAATTCATCACTTTCAACCTTAAGATCAAGGGAAATATCCTCTTGATCGAATTTGGTTTGTCCCCCATTGAGATTACATCTATGTTTAGATATCTAATGTATAAGAAGAAGCTTACCAACATGGAATAAATAAGGCTCCCTAAAATTGCTTCTAACTATAGTCAAAACCCTCACCTTCGCCTCAAGCATGGGTGGCATAAGGATGCCCAGTCCTACCTCAAACATTGGGGAATTAATAAGATCAAGTAGTGGCCTATCCCCAAGACCCCTTGGAACGATGGAATCTGCCAGATTTGTGATTCTAAGCAGGTGGAAGATGAAAAACACTTCCTTTTAGATGGCCCCACTCTTACTGTCATTTTCTGTCAATTCCCTACCATCTGCCACACTTCCAATCTTCTTGACCTATTAAGCCAGCCCACCTATAGCGATCTTGGAGCACTTATTTCCGTTCTCTTCGACCATAGAAACAATATTTTGAAGAATCAAACTTAGCTTCTTTGTCCTATCTTAAGGTCTAATAGACCGCATCATCATCATCATCATCATCATCGTCATCGTCATCGTCATCGTCATCGTCATCGTCATCGTCATCGTCATCGTCATCGTCATCGTCATCGTCGTCGTCCTCATCGTCATCGTCATCATCATCATCATCATCATCATCATCATCATCATCATCATCATCATCATCATCATCATCATCATCATCATCATCATCATCATCATCATCATCATCGAAAATATGTAAATTCATTAAATATAACATTGAATAACAAAAATAATATTAAATAATAATAATAATATGTAAATCATTCTACCACCATTTAAATATACAATTTTATTATAAATTTCAAATTAATAATAATAATAAAAATTGAATTTATAAAATTTATTAAAATAATAATAATAAGAGAAATGGTCTAAAACAATATTAATTTATGAAAAATATTTTTTATTATTTAATATAAATTAATTTGAAAATTTAAGTCATAAATTTGTGTTTTTATTTTTATTTTATTAAATATTTAAATAATTAAATTGAATCTAGTATTGAAATCTAAATTAAAAAACATTTTATCTAAAAATGATTTGAATCTTCGATTTGATTTATAAAATGAATTGGATCTTCCATTTGATTTATTATTGTGGTTAAAGAGTTGAAACATCATGGGGTTTTATGTTCATTTTATAAATGTTGTTAAGAATAATGAAAGCTAATATATTAGATATAATAAGGTTTGTAACAAATAATGCTAAGAAATCACATAAATGTAATACTTCAAATTGGATATAAAAGTCTTAGTTTTATATGAAGTAGTCATTTAAGGTATTATAAATATTATATTTGCAATGCTTATATCTCACAATGTAATGGTTAATTTTAAAATGGCAGTGGCCACATTTTTTCTAGAAAACTATGGAAATTGCTATTGGATTTTGAGAAAATATGGTAGACTTTTTCAGAAATCTCTATTATAGTTGTCAAGCTTCATGATTTTGAGTACCCTAGGGGTTATTGGTGGTATTGAAACTGTATCCACCATCAAAAAAATGATTCAAACGCTCTCATAATTGGATTTCTTGAAAAAAAATTCAACTTATTCCAACGAGAATTTCACCCTCCAAAATGTGACCTTCAGAGACAACTCGTTTACAAATCTAACAATAAATAGATTAATTTTTCGTGGAATTCAATTTCCAATTTTACTTTTAATTTCCTTATATCATTTATTGGTTTTAAACAAGAAATTTAACATTTTAGGTAGCAAGAGCATCCATGCCACTAGAGGTAGTCATTCTTGAACGTATATTTTCAACATACTCATTCTTTGATTTTAGCTATTATATAAAAAACCATTATTTATAGTGAACGTGGTCTTTCTTAAATGTATAGGGTCAAGATAACCATCATAATTATAGAAAATATAACCTTGTTTTGAGCCAAGATAATATATGTGTCCATTAGGGAAGTAGATTATGTTGTTATATCTCACTTTAATGGAATCCTCAATCCCTAAGAGAGTCCCTTTCTAGTGGATTTTACTGAAGAAACTGTACTTCAACTTAGATAGTATATCAAAAAACATCCTTGATAGTGAACGTGATCTTTCTTAAATGTATAGGGTCAAGATAACCATCATAATTATAGAAAATATAACCTTTTTTTGAGCCAAGATAATATATGCGTCCATTAGGTAAGTATATTATTTTGTTATATTTCACTTTAATGGAATACTCAATCCCTAAGAGAGTCCCTTTCTAGTGGATTTTACTGAGGAAAATGTACTTCAACTTGCTCTAAACAAAATTGCAATACCAATGAGCATAATGACCATTCCAAAATAAATATCAAATGGTCTCTAGCTGGTAACAAGACGAACATACATTGTTTATGAAACTTGCCTAGTAAAAGGTTAATCTAATAATATGTTGTAATCCTACGGGACTTCTCCTACAAGAATCCTATACAGTTAGGAAATTTAGTTAAATTTTAGTTATAACCAATTAGAGACTTTGGTTAGAGTACCCAACTGAGCTGTATAAATATAACTATGATTTTAATGAATAAGATCAATGGTGATCACACTATTCCGATGTAACAATGGTATTAGAGAAAGTTAATTTCAAATTTCATATCCTCCGTTGTTGAATAGAGAGTGTGCTCGTTGACTTTCCAGAGGGAGTGCGTTTGGATTTGGTGTGAACCCCAACCATGTGGCAAACTCTGCAGGTAGTTTTCCTATGTTGTGTTCAACGTTTTATTGGTTAGAGCATTGAAGAAATCTGTGTAGTTAGATTGTGATTGTGTTGTTAGCGTTTGTGCCTGTTTGCTACTTCTTCAATCAACGATTGTATTTAATGCACTTATAACAGTGCATTCTTGGGGTCTTGCAATGGCTAGCCCCTTTCTTCTTTCCATTTCTAAAGTGATCAAAGGCTTGATCGATCTATATTAAAATTGTGGTGTTGTGGCAAATAAAAATCTGTGTTTTTTTTTGGCAGAATTTATGTTGTGGAGTGAAGGCGATGTTGTGTACCAAGTGCAGAAGGATCAGCAAGTTAAGAACTTAGTTTTTTAAGAAATCTATGGTTGAGATTTTGGTTGAAGTAGGAGCGCTGAATCGTTCAATGGTTGTAATTAAAAGAAAGTTTTTATTTAAGAAAACTTAGTTCCTTTTAGTGATAAAAAAAAAAATATCACTGAATTTGCAAGTTAAAAATGTGTTTTTTAAGAGAAATCTATGTCAAGAGGTTATTAAAAATAAAAGTTTTCTTTTTAGAAGAATTCTATGGCAGTGATTTAGAAAAAAAATTTACAACTTTTTTTGTAAGATTATCTAAAAAAAATGAACTCCTTGGTGTCCTTAATTGGGGTTGTCCTTTCTCGAAAGAAAACTTACTAGGAGTGGTTTAGGAAAGTTAAAAATACTCTTATATTTAATGATTTATGGGATGGAGTCTATGAAGAAGAAGGAGAGAATGCACCAGAGCAGCCTGATGAGAGGAAACAACTAGCAATCTGGCAAAGTAGGGATAAGAAGGCTTATGCCTTAATCTCCACTTCAGTCTCATACGAGGTAAGAAGATACATTTTTCAGTGTAAAATAACTTATGATGCCATAAAAAAATTAATAGAAATTTATGATTCACATTCTGAATTGGAGATAATTCAGTTATTGTTGAAGTTATTTAATTTAGAAATGAGCTATAATGATCTTCTAACACTTGCCTCTGAAATTAAAGCCATCAATTAGGAAATTGAATCCACTTGAGTTAAAGTTGACTTGCCAATTACCACCTTTATAAAAACTCTTTACCTTAGTTATTCACACTACTTGGAAACTCTCCAAGCTAGTGCGAAATTAAAATATTTAGATTTTGAAAATTAGTGGGGAAAATAGTAGAATGATAGAAGCCTTTTGACAAGAAAGAAGCATCACATAGTTCTAATACCGAAACCCTATCTATTGCTCAAAAATACCAAAAACCTCAAGAGGAATCTTTCATAAACTAAGGGTAATAAAGGTCAAGGTAGGAAGAGTTATAGAGGCAGGGGAGCAGAAATATTCAGGGAGATAGACAGTAAAATGAAAAACAAAGAAATTTTTCTAATAAACCAAATGTAAAATGTTTTAAATGTGGTAAAACTGGACATACTGCTGCAAACTGTAGAATTCCCTAGGAAAAAAGTAATGAAAGAAGAGAACAATTGCTTGAAAAGAAAGATCATATAACTCTAGACAAAGGAAAATATTCTGAGAAAGCACATTATGTTGTTGATGATTGCAATTTCCACATGGAAGATGTTTTTAGTACTTCTTTTTCTTCATGTTATGATGGTTGGATTCTAGACACAAGTGCCACTTGTCATATGACCTTTTGAAGAGATTTTTTTTATCAATTCAGTGAGAATATTAACAGAGTATTGTATTTTTTTGGTAAGTCCCAAATCAAACCATCAAGGATTGGTTCAATACAGTTAAAATTTCTTGGACTTTCAAATTATATTTTGAATGATGTTCTTTATATTCTGAAGTTTCAAAGAAATTTGTTATCTCTTATACAAATAAGATTGCAGGGACATTCCATTCAAATATTTCATGGTAAAGTAGAAATTAGAAGATCAGCTGACAATAAAATTGTAATGTATGGTCATGTGGAAGAAGATAAATTATTCAATTTTCATGATATGTCGTTTGTTGTATTGAACATAACTTATGTGTTTCAACAAAATGATACTCTGCCATCTTATTTTGTATGGCATGCATGCTTTAGTCATGTTAATTATGAAAATATTCGAATTATGAAACAACAGGGGATTAAGGGGCTTCCAAAAATTCCTAGAAAATTGACCCCATCTAATGCTTGTATATTGGGCATGCATCACAAACAATCTTTTCATAATTATAAGTCTAGAGCTACAAGGAAATTAAGCCTCATACACTCTGATTTATGTGGTCCAATGCTTGTACCAAATTAAAATGGAAATAAATACATACCCACTTTTATTGATGATTATTCGAGGATGTACTGGGCTTATCTGCTTAAAGAAAAATCACAATTTTTTGATGTGTTTAAAATTTTTTATCTCTTGATAACAAATGAAGCACAACTTACTATTGGTACCATAAGAAATGATAATGGAGGAGAATATACTTCACATGCTTTTGAAACATATTTGCAAGAGAATGGCATCAAACACCATACCACAATACCATATAATCGACAACAAAACGATGTTGTTGAACAAATGAACAGAACATTGCTTAATATGGTAAGGTCAATGATGTTTTTTATGAATATAAAGTTGATTTTTTGGGGATAATTCATTCTCTGTGCAACATACAATAGAAATCGGTGTCCTTCCTCTATCATTAACAACATAACTCCATATGAAATGTGGTATAGTCATATTCGTGTTGTTAAACATTTCCGAATTTTCGGTTCTCAATGTTATGCTTTGATTCCTAAACATCAGAGGAATAATTTCAGTGAACGTAGCAGAAAATGTATATTTTTAGGATATTCCATTACTTCTAAGGCATACCGATTGTATGATGAAGAGAACAAAAAATTTATTTTGTCAAGAAATGTAATTTTTCTTGAAACTGATAAATATTCCCTCATTGTTGATAGAAAAATTAATCAGATAGAAAAGTTTGTGCCTCAAAAGTTTTATTATGAATTAGATAATATACTTCCCCATCCTGAAGGCGATATTCCTATATTAGATCAGTCTATGGAGTTTCCTTCTCTCAATGATGAGAAATTGGTTTATGATGATAATTTCATTACTACTGAAGAGGAATTGGTTGATGCAAGTGTTTCTATAGAAACAATGACAGAAATGGCAAGAACCGAACTAGATGAAGAAGATGATCAACTTCTGCAACTTCCTACACAACCTTTTCAAAGGTCGACTCGTATTTAAATATTTCCAAACAAATATTATGAGTTTATGGCTCGAAGTTCCTCAGGTAACTATTCTCATTGTGAATCTATTTTTTCTGTGGATTGTGAGCCTACTTTCTTTAAAGAAGCTGCTAGTTATGAATAATGGAAAGATGCAATGAAAAATTAATATCATGCTCTCATAAAAAAATGGCACATGGAGGCTAGTGGATCCTCCCGATGGCATCAAACCTATTGGTTACAAATGGATTTATAAAACTAAGTATACAGCTGATGGTTCGCTAGACAAACATGAAGCAAGACTTGTAGCGAAGGGATATGCACACAAAGAGGGTATCTGCTATACAGAGACTTTTCGTCCTACAACTAAATGAGGCACTATAGTCTATTAGATCTTTGTCTGCTATTGTAGCTCAGAAAGAATGGAAAATTCATCATATAGATGTCAAAACTTCCTTTTTAAATGGAGATTTGAAAGAAGATGTTTACATGTTTCAACAAGAAGTTTTTTCTGCTAAAGGCAAAGAAAAAAAGGTTTTCAAACTAATGAAGTCTTTTTACGGCTTGAAACAAGTGCCACGACCATGGTATGAGAAGCTAACTGAACATCTTTTTAAATTAAACTATAAATAGTATGACGTAGATGATGCAACTCTTTTCATTAAGAAAGTTGGAAGATCAATTGTATATCTGGTTGTACAAGTTGATGATTTGATGATCACAAGAAAAAATGATGAATATATATCTTCTATAAAGAAAGAATTGAAAAGGGTTTTTGATATGACAAATTTAGGTTTACTTCATTATTATCTTGGAATTGAAGTTGATCAAAAACCACAACATATTTTCATGTCCCAGATGAAATATGTTGATAAGTTATTGAACAGATATAGTATGACAAAATGTAATCATGTTGTTATTCCAATGGAGAAAAATTTGAAACTCACTTTTGAAGCAGGAAAGCATTTTGAAGATCCAACAAAGTATAGGAAACTTGTTGGAAGTTTGATTTATTTGTCTATTACTCGTCCTGATATAACCTTTGTTGTCGGAATACTTTCTAGGTTTATGCATAATCCTTGTGAGGGGCATTGGGTAGCAGCAAAAAGAGTTTTGAAATATTAAAAGGAACTCAAAATTACAACATTAAATATTCCAAATTTTTAGACTTCCATCTTGCTCGTTATTCAAATTCAGATATTGATTGAGATAAAGAAAATGGAGTCTCAACTTCTAGATATTCGTTGAATCTTGGATCAACAGCCATCAGTTGGAGATCACACAAGCAATTTGTTCTTGTTAGTTTTACCACCGAAGCTAAATATGTTGCAGCAGCTCAAGACAATAAGGAAATAACTTTGCTTCAGAAAATACTCGAAGATTTGTAGGAGAAACAAAGAGCTTCATCTCCTCTATTTGTCGACAACTCTTCTGCAATTCAGTTGGCTAGGAATCCAAAGTTCCATGATCGAACCAAACATTTAAACACCAAATATCATTTGATTCGACATCATGTAGAGGCAAACAATTCATTTCACACATTGTCCAACTTCATAACAAATTGCAGATATTTTTACCAATGCATTGGGGTCTGACAAGTTTGAAAAAAATAGATCTTTACTTGGTATATCAGATGTCCCTTCGAATTAAAGGGGAAATGTTGTAATCCTACATGACTTCTCCTACGGGATTCCTGTACAATTAGGAAATTTAATTAAATTTCAATTATAACCAGTTAGAGAGTTCGGTTAAAGTACCCAAATGAGTTGTATAAATCTAATTCTGATTTGAATGAATAAGATCAATAGTGATCACACTATTCCAATGTAACATAATACAAATTTATATTAAATTAGAGTTTGTAATACCGTACAAAACAAATTTTACTATCCATTTTGTTTTAGGGTCAATAAGGTCCATTAATGCTTCTCCTAGAATGAGAAAAAAAAAACTATGAAACACTAATATAAGCATTTTGGCCTATAAATCCAATAATTTATTATATTTCCCTAACCTATCTCTCAAGCTCCACCTTAACTTTGTATATTAAACTTGAAAAACTCATTTTCTAAAAATTTTAAACTCATATTTGCGTTACATTATTTGTGCTATGGTTTTTATGCCATTTCATGTATTAAGTTGACATGATGCAAGTTTATGCTTCATGACACATTACTTATACTTGAAATATAGAAAACAACAATCATGACATTACACATGACATTACACATTAGTTATATTTGAAATATAGAAAAGAACAATCATGAGATTAGTTATAAGAGAAATAAAGAAAACAACAATCTATTGACTTTGGGAGTTTTATTTTTTCCCAAGACAAAAAGAATAACCTTCTATTAAGAAAATAAAAGTTATAAACCACATATACCTATAAAAAGCAATCAGAAAAGAGATCTGCCCCATGTGTGAGATGACCATCATAAAAAGAGACCAGGCTATACACATGCAATAGCCCACACAGGAAAAATAATAACAGAGATCTGCCCCATGTGTGAGATGACCATCATAAAAAGAGACCAGGCTATACACATGCAATAGCCCACACAGGAAAAATAATAACAGTGCATATAAAATACTGACTAAAGTCTATGACACATCAAAATAAATATACCCTCAAAATCAAAGGTTAGATTAGGTTTCTGAGTCAGACTCAATAATCTATTAGATCTGTATAGGACGCAAGAAGCGGGCCATTAAAATCAAGGGTTGTAACCATCTCAATAATGATAATGATGTTAGATTCTTCTCAAAGATCCAATCCACCTTCTGGTGCTGAAAATGACGTGCCGATCGGCTTTATTGGGTTCAGAAGATGCCTTCCGCTTCACTTTACCAATCTTGGACTTCAATACGCCCGTCGAATCTACAAGATCGGATGGCTGCGACTGCCCGCCGAGTGCATCACTTTCGAGGAGGCGTCCTCGGCCCCCTTCCCTAGGCCTCCGCGCTGTCGGCTTCCCTCTATATATTGGTGGACGAGCAGAGTTTGAGAAGGTAAGCCAACACCTGAGAAGTTACAAGTGTGTTATGTTATATGGTTTTCTTAATCATAAATTTAAAAATATTTATAAATCTCTTTAATTTTGTTTTTTTTCAATTAAATATGAAATATTGTTGTTGATGTAAACGGAATAAATTAAATCAAATAACAATTCAAATTTTTAAAACATAATATTATTAACCAGTCTAAATTCCTTTTTTTGAATTTTTTGGGATAATAATTTAAGAATAGGGTAATCTAATTATAAATGATAATTTTTTATTATTTTGAAATAAATTTTTTTAATTCATTTAGATATTGTAATTTATATTTATAATTTTAATTTATAATTTTTTTTTAATTTTAATTAAATTTGAATTAAAATTAATAATGATGATGATTAATGTCTATTAAGACTAGTATAGTTTAATAAACCTTAAGAAAAAAATGATTAATTAAAATTATTTAAGATTTTATTTCTATAATATAAAAGATATAAAGAAATATTGAGAGATCACTGTTAGAAAATGTTAAAAGATAACTACATAATGAAATAAATTATGTAAATTAATTAATTTTAAATTTTAAATTCATTAAATACTAGTTTTAATAATAAAAATATATTAAATAATACTAATAGAATCAATTTTAACCAAAGTAATTTAATGTGCTTACCTATGCTTTTTAAATATATAAATTTATATTGTTGATTTCACATTAATAAATTAAATTAAAAAATAGAATTCATAAAATTTAATATTAAACAATAAGAAAATCAATTTTAATTTATAATTATTTAAATAATCAAAAGAAATGGAATACTAAATTTAAAAGATAATACTTTTTCTAGCTAAAATATTAAAGCATTATGTGACTTTATGTTCATTTTATATGTGTTCATTTTAGAAATGACATATAATGTAGCTAAGCATTATGTGTTTATATTTTAGCTAAGATAATACTTTTTGTAGCTAAAATATTAAAGCATTATGTGACTTTATGTTCATTTTATATGTGTTCATTTTAGAAATGACATATAATGTAATGCTTTAAATTTAATGTGAAGACTTAGTTTTTTATTAAGAAATAATCATTTTAAATTTCATAGAGATCATATTTGCAATGTTTGTTTATAGAAATGTAATGGTTAATTTACAAATATAATTAGAAATAGACTTTGTTCTGAGTGGAATTTAATCCTCAATTTTACTTTTAATTTTCATATATAATTTAGATTTTATAACATACAATTTAGCATTATAGATAGAAAAGGCATCCATGGCTATCATTCTTGAATTCATATTGTCAAATATATTCTCAAATACCAATCTTTTAATTTTGTAGAATATATACACAACATGCCCTATAGTGAAGGGAGTCTTTCTAAAATGTATATGGTCAAGATAATCATTCTAATTTTAGAAAATATAACCTTTCTTTGAGTCAAGGTCATATTGTTTCATTTGGGAAATATATTATGTTGTTAAATTTACTTAAATGAAATATGTATTATGTTTTCATTTGGGAAATATATTATGTTGTTATATTGACTTCAATGAAATATGTATTCTCTAAACGAGTCCCTTTCTAATGGATTTTAGTGATGAAAGCCTAATTCAACTTGTTCTAAACAAAGTTGCAATATCAATGAGCATAATGACGATTCAAAAATAAATATCAAACGGTCTCTAGTTGGCCTCAAGAAGGACATGCATCCTTTGTGAAAAATTTTCATAGTAAATGCTAATCTAATAAAAAACATATATATTAAATTAGAGTTTGTAATATCATACAAGTAAAATTATATTATCCATTTTTTATATGAAATATTAAATTATATTTCCTATAATGAGAAAGGGTCTATAGGGAACTGTTATAAGAATTTGGGTCAGTAAATGCCATGGAAAATTTTAGGGGCTAATATTCGCAGGTGGGATAATTTTTCAGATTTTTACAAAAAAAAGATTCGCCAATTTCCATTTTTTATAAAAATAATTCACCCAAATTTTACAATATAGAAATATTTTACGTTAAAAATCACCAACATTATATAGAGAGTATATATAAAATCATTATAAATTTTAATAATTTTACAAATACATCAATAAACATTTTATAGTTTTCATATTAAGGACTAGTGGATTCACTAATATTTTAAACTTCAAGATAATTTTCCATCCTTAAAATTTTCCTTGTAAATCCAAATACATTTATCATATATCGATAACCTATCTCTTAAGATTTGCGTAGAATTTTTGTAATAAAAATGAACAAGTCTTCTTCTAGAATTAACTTTTGAACTCATATTTTCATTACATTGTTCGTGTCATGATATATTATGCATTTCATGTGTTGGGTTGCCTTGATGCAAGTTAATGCTTCCCTGTCATGATACATTAGTTCTAATGGAAATCTAGAAAACAACAATCTATTGAAAAGGAGTTATTATATATACTTGAACAACTTATTAGGATATGAGGTGAAAAATAATTTGGTTTTTGGAATATATATCACTTTCATTTATGAAAATTTAATAAAATAAAAAAATACATTCTTCTAATTGCGGTGTTTTACTTTTTAGTCTATATGCTCATGTATTTTGTATTGAAATGACCAAATATCTTGTATCTTCAAACAAATATTTAAAGATTGAACAATTTCATCCTTGATGAAGATGTAGATTATATCTAAAAAACATGGTTGAGAATAGTGATAAGAGTATGGTGTTAAAAAAAAAAAAAAACTTATGTTTTGTTTATGCAGCTCGAACAACAAGGCTTTTTAATTTGAAGCTAAAAACAAAGAAACTGACTCATTTAACACATATAGGAAACATGACAAGACCACCATTTTTTGAATTTACAAGAATGTGTGTGCACTCATAGTAATATTCATGTGTTTTATTAAATAAATTCATAAACACATGAGACTTCCTTTGCCATTATTATTACTTATGTTTCAAATGTAAATCTTTAGCATTAGGACCTACTTTTCTCTCCTAGGCATAGTCAAGACCCTAAGCCCATCCCTTCTATGCATAATGGCACAATCAATACTACTTGGGAGTTAGAGATTTTATAGACAAAATATGTGCCATGGTTGAATTAATAATCCTTCCCCATTTTTGTATGTTTTCATGGTACTTCCACTTTACAATGGGTGAAATTATTTCATCTCTTCCATGGAATGTGGTGGACTTTGTGCATATCTATTTATCATTGTATCTATCCAATGATTATAATTTCTCATTTTCTCATTTCTCATTCTAAAACTTATATAAATAATTTTATCTTCAGTAGTCAAAGCCCCCAAAGAAAAATATATATCTCTCTTTTTCTTTTCTTTTTCTTTCTAATTTTTCCATTGGTGAGGCTACATCATGGTAATATCCAAGAATAACACCCAAATAAGGCATACAATTAAACAAGTGACTTAAAACTTAGGAGTACCTTAATAACGTACATGATCACCATCTATCTAGGACCCCATGGATGACAAAAATATATCTTTGTAACCACACAAAAAACAAATTAACAAATTTGTGTGCACTCTATGATTTTTTTTAATTCAAAAGAGGATTGTGCTTGGTTTTACATTTTAGGTAGAAGGTGAAAAACAATTTTGCAAACACAATTTTTTTTTAAATTTTTTCAATTCAGAAAATTAATAAAAACTACATTTTCTAAAAAAAGAATTAAAAAGACCAAACATTACTTCTTCATTCACATAAATGAGTTTCAAGGTTTAAATTAGAAAAAAAATGTGAAACATCAAATTTTCATTGCCACATTTCACTAGAAAGTGGTTCATATATTTATGGATTCACCCTTTAGCCTGAGAAGAAATTTTTTGAGCTAGAGACTATGTATCCCTCCCTCAATTAGCGCACAAACTTAAGCTTCTTCTATGATGCCCAATACCAAATAATGTCACCCATATTCAACTTTGATGTTAAAGACTCCTTAGAGAGGCATTGTGTCATTTCTTATTGGTGTTTTTGATGGTGCTCATGTTTGAGAAGGTTCAATTAGGGATTCATTTCATTGGTACCCCTTGACCATGTTTATTCCTTGGCACACACTTCATATGCTCAAGTAAACCCGTGTTACATGTATCATACTAAGAGGTCAAAGAACTCTTACAAAGTTCATTTTTGTTGATTTGAGTATTTTTTCAATAATCTTGATCATGACAAGCCTCAATATACTTTGAAGAATTATTTTAAATATTTTATGATGATAGGGACCCAAAAACCACCCATGCCCTCATGTAGTGGTTAATTAGGGAATGAGGTTTTTATTTCCATCCCTTGACAAACATCAAGGCCCTAAGTGTTTTTTCTATACCACATATATGGCCATAACCTCAATACCCAACCATAGTGCATGAAACATTTTAGTTTTGTTGATATTGAACTCTTGAGTGAAATACTCCTTAGTGAGGTCTTTTGTAGCTATGAGTAGGGTATTTTCATAATACATAAACCTCAGATGGTTCAATTAGGGGTTAAGGTTCATTTTTATGCCCATGACCATCTTTACGCACCCAAACCCATTTCGATTGCATAAATCCTATTCATGAAACTCATATTCCACTTAAAGGCCTACCAAAAACCCATATCAAAGATGCATTTATTGGTTCTATGAATCATTTAACAATATTGATCCCAATAATATTCAATAATATTATATCAATTTTTTTTTCATTCCTTTACCATGTCCATGGCCCCACAAAAAACCCTCAATGTACAAAAAAATCATAATGGCATCTACATCCAACTTTGATCCCAAAAACCCACTAGATATATTTGTGTTCTACTTTAAAAGTGTTGTTCATTATTAATGAGCCAAAGAAGTATCGTTTAGGGCCTAAGCAGAAAATTGTTCCTCTCCTAAACATAGAAATTGAGCTCTAGAAGGATCGTCTATGGCATATTTCCCTTGCTTTACGCTAACCATATTTAGACCTTCCAACACATTTCTAGTGGATAAAAGATACCCAAGGCACCCATGTCCTGCTTATATGTAAAGGAACCACATCCATGGGCCTAAGAATTATTCATCATGTGGGCTCAACACACATTCTCATTCAAGGCATTTGTTGCGGTTCATGGAATCCATATCCCTCCATTAACCAAAATATGTCATACAAGGATTTCATCGGGTTTTTCAAGAACATGCTCATCACTATAGTCTTAAAATATTCATGGGTACTATGTTTCGTTCACGATTTTTATGCTTGTAAAGCATCCCTTAAGGTATAAGGCCCATTATTATGCTCCCATGACCTTGGTTATACATCTAAACATGTTCTTATTGCATAACTAACCTGGGAATGGTACTCATGGAACCCATAGAGCACATGTATAACCAATAGATGTTAGATGTGGAGGTTTGAGGAATTATCGCTGGACCTTGAGCCTAAAAACCAAGGTATAGGGATAGAGGATCTTCTTTCCCTCCTCTAGCTATGGTCACCAACTAGATACAATCAGCGATGTCTAAGACCTCATAATAGTGCCCATATTCAACTCAAATGTCAAGGACTCTCTAGAGAGGGCTCATTTAATGGTTTCTAAGTGTTCCTCACTGAGGTGAAGCTTTAAAATGTTTAATAAGGCCTTAAAGACCATCCAATCTCCTATTTGATTCTCTAAAATCATGCTCATGGTGCTTGAGTCAAGGCCTTGCAAACCATACTTTCTCTTATGTGGTGGTCTAAGAATTTGTTCATGGTTCTTGAGTGAGATAAGTTACGTTCAGTGATCAATGTTTCTTTTTTCATCCCCAACCAATGTTAATGTTGCTTATGTTGTTATGTACGGGGTTGTTCCATGGTTCTTAGGCAAGATAATGTTTAATTAGGGATAAAATACACTATTCACCCTATGACTATTTTTAAACATCCTTACCTATTTCCAATGCACAAAACCAACTCATGGCACTTGTATCCCACTCGAAGACTTACAAAAATTGCATAGAAAGGATTCATATAGTGGTTCAAGGACCCATTCAAGGCTCTTGATATTGAGAAGATTCAATAATATCTTAAGGACCTTGCTTTCCTTCGTTAGCCATGTTGAAGGAATTGTGACACATCCTCAATGATGTAAAGGCTCTCAAGAGCATCCATTTCCATATTTGATGTTAAAAGGCCCTAGGGAGCATATGAATTATGCTTTGTAGATGTTTTTTATGATTATTTTGCTCAAGGATTGGAATTTATGGGCCAAGGACCATATTGTATCCTATAAAAGGTTCATTTAAGGCTTAAGCTTCTTATTCCTTCTCCTTGGCCAACCATGTGTAGAAGTTGAAGCCCATTTCCAATGTTTAAAACCTGCACATGGCACTTGTGTCCCACTCAAATGTTATAAACCTCCAATCATGACCCCAATAATCATTCATGATGTCAAAATAAGATACATTATCATTCAAACCATACAATTATGTTTATAATAATGCCTATATCCCGTCAACAAGTTAAAACATTATACGAAGATTTTATATGGCCATTCAAAATAAATTTAATAATACAATGTTAAGAATATTTATACATTTATTTAAATCCAATAAAAAATAAAACTATTCAATAAAATAGTTTCTAAATTTTAATTTTTAATATAGATTATAAATATAATACTATATCTAAATTCTTTACTACACTTTGTTAACATTTATTATAACCATGCATTATACATATATATAAACCTTCTTAATTATTATAAGTTTTGTCCATAATATCTAGAATAGAACAACTATTTATCTTAACAAGTTAATAACTCAAAATTTACCTTTTAAAGGATTATAGTTTAAGACGGAAAAAATAAAAAGGAAAAAATGATATCAACTATCAACAATTTGAAATTTTTAGAATCTAAGCTTCTGTGATCCATCATAAATTATAAAATATCTTTCAGTAATAATCACATGGAATCTATGAGCATGTTGCTGACATTAAACATGGAATATCTTGCTCTTCCACCCTAGCTGAGCATGCAGAAAAGACTAACCATCATATTTGCAACGAAGAGACTAAGGTCATTTCTAGGATCGACCATTTCCACCATCGTAAGTTAAGAGAGGCCTTAGAAAAAGAAAAAATACCCATTAATCTCAATAGAGATGATGGCTGGAACATAAGCAGGTGTTGGATACCTACCTTATATTCTTTTTTGTTTTTTTTTTTTTCTGCCGTGCTTCGTGTTCCTTTTTTTCCTCGCACAATAGATAAACGAATAAATTAAATTAATAATTAAATCAACTTAATAAACTAAGAAACATATATATAATAAATAATGAATTAATAAATTTAATAATCAATCAATTAATTGAATAAATAAATTAAATATTTTAATAATAAAATGAAACTAGCCGTTATTAATTAATAGATATAATTTATATATAAGTAATTAAGTAAATAAATAAAAATTTAAAAAATTGAACTAGCCCATTATAAATAAATAAATAAAATTAATAATTAAATAATTAAATCAACTTAATAAAATGATATATATATATATATATATATATATATATATATATATATATATATTAGATAATTAAGTAATAAATTAATTAATTGAAAAACAAAATAAAGTCAAACTAGTCGTCATACTAATGGCTAGTTTAGCCATCTCTACATCTATTTTAACTTATTGTCTGAATCTGATCTCTCACCTAGTCCTGATGATGAACCACACTAGTTGGTTCGAAACACGTTGACAATGTTCCAGTTCATGTGATTATTACTGAAAGAGATTTTATAATTTAAAATTTCATGCCATTGAAAATTCTTAAATGAAAAATAAAGAAAATAAAAACTAAATAAATTAAAAGTTACACTAAATATTTTAAGGAAATGACAAGTGGATTTAATTACGGAAACACCTATAATTTTATAACTAAAAA
This sequence comes from Pinus albicaulis, assembly GCA_034641835.2. Taxonomy (NCBI): domain Eukaryota; kingdom Viridiplantae; phylum Streptophyta; class Pinopsida; order Pinales; family Pinaceae; genus Pinus; species Pinus albicaulis. The sequence continues at coordinate 382,121,752 of CM076570.1, forward strand.
GAAACCCAATGAAATTTCCTTTTAGGAGGCTATAATTGAGAAAAAAATGATTATAACTGAAATATAGAGCTAAGATAAAGAATAAAATAAATTTGAAGCATAAATAAAGAAAAAAATTATATGACAAAGTGACATATCTTGTCAGGCTTATCTTCTAGTTGGTCATGATTGTGTAACACCCTTCTCCTACATTTATCCAAGTTACCGACCTTGCAGGGTAAACATGTGTAGAAGTGTTACTATGATATGATTCAACATCCTATATCCCCTTAGGGAAGTGGAGCCGATGGGCCAAGACTTTACATACCTCACTTAGTTGCTACAGGACGTTTAGAAGCTAACCAACCACTTTAGGTGCCTAACCCCTAAGTGAACTCAGATTTTCACTGAACTAGACCCCCAGTCACTCCCCCCTAACAAGCCCTCCAAGAAACTGAAACCCTCTATTCACTCCCATGAAAATAAATCCACACAAATTTTCAGGAAATTCTATGCCAACAACCTGATATTCTGAGCCACTTTTTGAGGGCTAAGACTCAGGCCTCTTCCTAGAACTTCATGAAACTTCTAACAATGATAAATAACATTGAAAAAAGGCTACTAATGTAAAAGATTTAACAAGGAATTGACTTGACCCCTATCAGCCATGGCAATAATTTCGTCAAAAATTTCATGAACATGTAATATACATGTAATAGAAGAGATCTGAACATATGGGTCTCATACTTATCTGAGAATTTTGATGAAGAATTGATTCCCTCTCATAACTATTGCAATATCATCTATTAAGTCATACATTCATGATTCACACATTTAATAATCAAAATATTTTGAGATCCATGACTAAGATATGACATAAAATCATGCTTATAACTAGCATACAACTAACAGAATAGGAATAATAGAACAAACATTAAAGCCACATAATAAAATGTACATTTACACATAAAACATAAGAGGAAAATATTTCTTATTAACATGAAAAAACCAACCAAGTCAGAAACTTCCACATACTAATCCAACATATGGGATTAACCAAATATTACTTTTAGCCAATCACCCCCACGCCATATTCCAAGCTTGAATGTGGGACTCACAAAAAAACCCACCAAATATTCCTAAAGCTTTATCGTGTATCTTTCCAAGTGATTCCTAGGACCAAACAAAAAAAATACAATATAGGCCCGCAATCCTGCCATATACTGGTCAAGGGATCACTAGGCCCTAAACAAGGATGGATTCCTACGGATATTTCCACCTAAAACGTGAGGATTTTTTCGTCTCTAATCTCTAGTCTTTACCATGTATCCTTCCATTACCGGTCAAAGGATTCCTCGGCCCAATGAGAGCATTCAAAATCAGGTTTTATCGTGTATCCCTTCATTACTGGTTAAGGGATTCCTAGGGATTGTGATTTCCTAAGACAACCCCACCTGGATTCAAAAACATCTAACAATCCAACTCAACAAAGTAAGAAAAAAATCCCATCACACCATGGCTATCTAGAAATGGCAAGGAACGTATGAAAAAACCGTTGTCACGCCTAGTAAAACCAATCCCAATGACAATAAGAGAACCAAGAACACACATGCATGTTCCATGCATGAAAAAACTAATAATGAAATCATACATGCAACTCGATACCTACAAGTAATCACAATGTAGCCTCTTGATCCCAATCTTCCTTGCTTGATAATTTCCTCCCTTTGCTTTCTTTTCCTTCCTTTGCCTTCCTTCCTCCAATGCTAGATTTCTCCAATAATACTCTAAGTGTATGAGAGTGTGAGAAAGTAGATAGAATATAGAGAGAGCTTCAAAAATCCACTGACACAATGTTAAACTAACAAAAGCTATGAACTGATGCTCAAAAGCCTTTTTATTAATGAGGCCTCTATTTTCTTTATTTTCTATTATTTTACATCATTTTTCTCCTCACATGTAGTCGGTGGCCTTTCATCTTCCTTTTTTCTTATTTTCCATTATTTCCATAAATAAAATACCAATTAATGCCACTTTGCCTTTTAAAATCCATTTTCATAGTCTTTGCCATTTCCATAGCCATAATAAATCAAATGAACACCCACACTAGGATTTTTTCACGACATTCAACTTAGAATACGTGTCCCATGACCTTGGTTATTATTTTTCCTTTATTAACTTTATTACAAGGATTTTTTTTCCAGGGATGTTACAATATGCTCCCCCTTGGGGTAAAATTATCCTCGATGTTCAATGACACCTACAACTAGAAAGACCTCTAAAAAGAAAAATATATTGTCCACGGAGCTTTATAGCTTATCCCATTGCAGTATTTACAATGATCAACCTGTTTTAAAGAAAACTAACATGACAACCATAAAAACCCGATAACCATACCGCTTATTGGAGATTTATAACACAACTCATGCATTATTTACATACTCATGCATATATATACATAACTAAAAAAACGCGGCAAAACATATACCAAAAGGCACGCACAAACCAACGAATAGAGAAGGATAGGTAGCCTGCATCTGATTATCCATCTCCCATGTAGTTTCATCAGGTCCAAAGTGTTTCCATTACACTTTAAATTGCTCAATTGCTTGATTTTGAAGCATGAACATCTTTCTCTTCAAAATACACTGAGGTTCCGACTATAATTCTCCTTTTGGCTCCACCTACAATGCAAACGAGTCAATCACACGATCAAAATATTTAACATATATTTTAATAAATTACACATGGAAAAAATCATGTACTTTCACTGTCATAGGCAGTGCAAATTGGTAGACTTATGGTCCAATCCTCTCAATGATCTCGAAGGAACAACAAAACCGAGGTGTCATCTTGGCACATGATCCAATCCTCAAGGAGATCTTCCTGGTATTGATGTGTAAAGACACTTTTTCCCCAACCTGAAACTTCTTAAACAACCAATGTTGATCTACACAACTCTTATGTCTATTTGTGTTGCCATTAGATTCTTCTAGATAACCTACATCTCCTATTATATCTCTACCAAGATGTCTGATCCAATCAATACAATGTTCACTGGATCATGCAAAATTATGGGAGTATTAAAACTCCACCCATAAAGTTACTCAAATGGACTCATCCTTAGACATTCTTGATACCCATTTTTGTAATAGAACTTACACAATGGAAGATACTCTTGCCAATTCCATTGTTGATGCATCAGATACATCCTGAACATTTCCTCTAGTATCCCATTGACCCTCTCTTCCTGTCCATCTATCTACGAATGATAAGTTGTGTTGAAGGCCAAATATATACCCAATCTTGCAAATAACTCTTTCCAGAACCAGGAAGTGCACTTAGCATCCATGTATGATACAACATTCTTTAGAATACCATGCAACCTCACCACATATTTGATGAAGACCTATGCTACATCATTAGCTAAAGAAGTAGACTTAACTAGAATGAAGTGTACTACCTTTGTCAGCATGTCCACCAAATCTATGATAGAATTATGTTGTCTAGATGGTCTCAAAAAACCTGTAATGAAGTCCATGGAAATGATTTCCAATTTCCATTATGGAGTCGTAATCGATTGTAGTAATCTGCCTAAATTCTTACACTCTAGTTTTACTTATTGAAAATCCAAGCATCTAGCCACATACTCTCCCACTTCCTTCTTCAGACTTAGCCAATAGTAGAACTTCTTCACCTTCGTCAATGTATTCTAGTATCCTGGGTGACCTGATTATGGTTTAGCATTAAATTCCCTCAAGATAAGCTTCTTGAGATCACTTATGTCTGGCACATATATCATATGCCTAAATTTGACCAAGCCATCCATCGTGAGGTGTTAGTTCACATCTTGATCACCTGTACCCTTTTGTAACTTTTTCATAAGATCCCTATACATGTAATCCTACTGTCTTGCCTGCATGATTTGATCTTGTAAATATGTTACAAAGAAGCTCATATTTTTTACGTGATTCACATGTACCTTTTTGATAAGAGCATCTACAACCATGTTTTCTTTACCTTTAATGTGCATGATCTCGAAGTCGAACCCACTGATCGCGGCCAACCATCTAGATTGTCTAGAATTTAGGTTTGGTTTGTAAAATAGATATCTCAATCCACTGTGATCACTCATCAATTAAAATTCCATACCAAGAAGATAGTATATCCACATATTCAATGCATGGATGTCACTGCCAACTCTAGATCATGTGTCTGATAATTTTTCTTGTTCTCATTCAGTTTCCGTGACTAAGAACACACCACCTATCCTTCCTACATCAGGAATCTACCAAGTCCTCCCTTGCAAGAATATATGCATACCACAAACTCTTTTTCTAGATATTCAATCTTTAAAAATGGATCATTAGTCAACAACTGCTTCAACTGCTCAAAATTGGCTGTACACTCCTTTATCCATTCAAATTTCTTACCTTTCCTCTACAATGACGTAATAGGATATGCGATCCATGATAAGTTCCTGATGAACCTCCTATAATAAAATGTTAATCCCATAAAGGACATTACCTCATCCACATTCCTCTGAGCTTCCCATTCCATGATAGCTCTTATGTTTTATTAATCCACTGCTATGCCCTATTTGGAGACCACATGCCGCAAGTAATGTACCTCTATATGAAATAAATTGCAATTATTGAGCTTAGCATATAATTGATTCTCTCTCAACAATTTGAATATTGTTTCTATATGTTTGGCATTTTCTTCCTCATTCTTAGTATATATCAATATATCATCAATAAAAACAATAAAAAACTTCTCTAGATAAGGATGCGATACATTATTCATAACCAAATGGAACTACAAAAAACTCATAATTCCCATACCTAGTCCGAAAAATAGTCTTGTAGTTATCCTCTTCATTGATGCGTACTTGATGATATCCTAATCTCAGATCAATCTTTGAGAAAATTGTTTCTCCCTTCATCTAATAAAACAACTCATCAATCCTCGATAAAAGATACATGTTCTTCATGGTTACCTTGTTCAGATACTTGTAATCAATGCATAAACTGAGAGTAGCATCCTTCTTCTTCAAAAATAATACCAATGTACCCCAAGGCGATACACCTGTCATAGCATATCCTTTCTCAAGAATTTCCTTCAACTGCAAATTCAATTCTACCAACTTTGGTGTGCTCATCCTCTAAGGTTCCTTTGATGCTAGTGTTGTCCCTGGTACCAACTTAATGGAAAATTTCACTTCCCTATGAGACAACAATTCTAAAATCTCTGCTGGAAACACATCCTAAAACTGCTATAAAACTACATAGTTTTTCAATACCTCTGCATCCTCAACATCCTTACCTTTATCACTACACTACAAGGAAAGACCGTCTAGCGGATATTTTTGAGGAACCCCATATAAAAATACCCCAAACATCCATTTGTTGTGGAGGTTACTAGAAGAGGTTAGGGGGTGGAGGTTTTTTTGGATGTTTTTTGTGTAGTGCGCTTATCATCCTAAAGCGCACCGGTGTGTTCAACAAGAGAAAGCACCAGTGCACACAAAACATTGGCACACCGAACACCATTCGCTCCGTAAAAGCCCTCTCGGTGTGTCCTTTCACTGTAGCGCACCAGCGCTTTACAAATACTCCTCACCACTGTGTCTTAATACCCCATGCCAAAACTGAAACTGCCTGGTGCAGTCATAAGAAACCACATCGGTGTGCCTATAAAACCCTGCTCACTAGAACAAGGTTAAAAAAATTATGGCAAAAAAATGGCATTTTTCACTTTTCAGTGCTCCAGAGCTCTCAAGAACTGGTGCAACTTATCCTTGTCTGAGCCGCCCTGACATCGGTGCTCCCATTGCACCCATTGCATGCATTGCTGTAGTGCATTGCCCACCAATCTCCATTTTGAATTTTGCAAAACAGTGGGAAAATTTACTTTTGCAAATTATACAGCCAATATGCCTCCTTGACAGCCAAATGTATAGGTATTTTTAATGTTTTTCTATAATTAAGCATTTTAGCATATCAGAATTGTAAATTACCTTAAAATTAACCATTTAAAAAAAAAATAATATTTGTCACGTGGTGCACTCGAGCTGTTCGACTCGCACCAGTTAGTGGTGCTGCCTGTAAATTTACATGCCGCGCCGCAACTGGTGCAAACGTATCCGCATCGGTTTTGGGGTGGTACCGAAAGGGGCACCATGCTATTTGAAATTTGAAAAAGGTGTAGTGTGGTCAGTTACCTAGCCACACGATTGACCCTGTGGAAAGCGGAAATGTAGTGCGTTGAGTGAAATATCCTCCCCGGGGTGGGTATTTTGTCAGCACACCACATTCTGGCATTTTGACATGGTCAATGGTGTGGCATGGTAAAAGACCGCACCATTGACTATGTAATGATGTCAGGAGATTGATGGGATGACCAAACTATATGCCCTGAGGTGTATAGTTTGGTCAACATATCGCCCTCTCGGCATTGGTCCATAGTCAACGGTGCGGTCTGTTATACCACCACAATGTTGACTTGTGAAGAATGCAAGGAGGTTGGTGTGCTGAAAATTTTCAGGTGCACCACCTTTGGTGTGCTGAACATTTTCTGGTGCACTGCTACTAGTGCATGACAAAAATAGACGCACCGGTACTGGTGCATGCCTATTTTTTGTAGCACACCAATTGTTTTGTTTTTTTCTAAAAAAAATTATATATGTATATTCCTAAAAACATGTCTCATTTAATAAAAAAATTGTATATAATACGTCAATCATTCAAAGACGTGAAACAGTACGGGAATTTTAAGGTCTAAAATAGGCCTCCTAAGGAAATTATAAAATAATAGTGGAAATAATAAAATAAGATTTTATGACATCATTAAATTTTAGAGGGAAAAAAGAACAAACTACTTTTTCAGATCATATTTATAACTTATCTACCAAAGTTTTTACTCAAATTCCGAGCGGGTGTACTTGTTGGATGAAAAATTTTATTCCTCATCCAAGGAGTCCCCATGTTGCATACTTTCAATGGACCCTACTATACGAAAACTTAGAAATACATGAAAAATGTGATTGCAATCACGTTTTTTTCATGTATTTCTCATTTTTCGCATAGCAGGGTCCATCAAAAGTATGAAATATGGGTACTCCTTGGACGAGGAATTAAATTTTTCATCCAACGAGCACTCCTGCTCGAAATTTGAGTAAAAAATTTGGGAGATAAGTTAAATATATGAGTTGAAAAAGTAGTTTTATTATTTTATTATTTTTTAATATTTTTACCCTTTTACTTAAAAAATGGTGAATCATCCCCCATGGTTGACATCCTCATATTTCATCCTATTGGCTCTTATAAAATTTATTTTGGTTGTACATTTTTCTTAGCACACCCATTTTAGACCTCAAAATTTCCCTTATGGAAGAGAAGAGAAGGAACAACAACAACAACAGACGGACCAGTATAACATGGTTCACCTATGGGAGGCATAAGAGAGGGAGAGAGATGCATACCCTCGCCCTATTACAATAGCTACCTAGGGGCTCCTAAGGTAGGTAGCCCTCCTCAACTTCTATGAAGAGGCTACTTCCCTAAAGGGCCATGGTTTGTTTTTGTGACATCTTATCCGCAGGTGGAATTCCCACCTACAGGCTTTCTGGGTTGGTCCTAACTAGTGGTACGCGCCTACTGAGGAGGACATCTATTTCATTACAGGGCTATCGAGGAGAGGGGTGGATTTTCCCTTGTTCCTAGAGGTTCCAGTTAGATATGCAGTAGGGAGTCAGTTGGTGTACTCCCAGAGATACATTAGCGCAGATATACTTTCTCCTTCATATTTTTAGGTCTCCGAAGGTCAGTTATATATTGCTTCATTTGGCAGTGAGGAGGTGAGGTGCCTCCCACTTCTGATTTCAACCATTTCACACAACACCAGTGACGGGAAACACATTAGTTGAATTCTTATATATTATGTTGATTCTTTAGTATAGGAGCCACGACTTGTCAAGTGGTATGCCATTTTTTTTGGATAGTTTTGTACGGCCTTAGATAGATATCGTTTTTGGAGAGGTTTCTAGAGACGAGGCCTACTTTTGTTCGACAGCCTTATAGGCCAATGTTGAATACATAGATGCACATGTGGGGACAAATGATTCCCAAGAGGGTCGAGACTAAGTTTTTTGCGAGGATATCGCATGATGCACTACAATTGCTAGGCATTGTTGATGAGGATCCCCTTGTTATGGTCCCCTGTCTTTATGTTGGTTTGGATTGGAGATAGTGTGCCAACATCCTCTTCATAGATGATGAAGCACAAGATGATAGAGGTAATATTATTATTAAATTTAAATTTATTCTAACATGTTCTTTAAATTGTTTTTATTAAATTGTGTAATGCAATTTTCTAATTATTGTTTTGTACTTGTATATATTTTGTAGACATTGGGTCTTCTGATGGAAACGACATGCCAACACCACCAAATGATCCAAGTGTGGATTCTGATTATGATTAGGATATGTCATATGCCAAGGATCATGAGGCCGGTGCAGAGAGACCTGCTCCTGCTGGTGCACAGGTACCACCTTTTGCTAGGTGTGGTAGGCTTGATAGCAGATTTAGGATGGAGTTGGGCGACCAACTCTATTCATTTATTGTTGAGACGGAAGTCAGGCCTGCTACTATGAGAGACATACAAGGCAATGCTAGGCTGTTACACATGTGGAGAGGCATGTCGCGTGACATGTACAACCTGATTCGGCATGTCATAGGAGCTACGACCTTAATTACGCAGCTGAAGAGGACCCTTGCACGTTATAGGCGTGGTCGAGACATAGCATATGATCAACAGTCCGCGAGTAGCAATGCATCATCTGATGATCACGATCAAGGGAGTGATCATCTCTCACCTCGTTCCTCGTGAGATGAGCAACCTCCACTAGCATCGAGCAATAGTCATCATGTAGAGCAGGCTGGACCATCGGCCATGTCAAGTTAGCAGCCTGCAGCATCCAATAGTACTCATGAGCATGAGTAGGTTCGACCATCGACCATGTCAAGTCATCACAATGAGTAGCAGACAGTGGATCCTGATTAGGATGAGGCGCCAGTACCAGATTAGCAGGCAGATGATGATCAACATGTATCTGACCTTGTCGAGGTTACACCATTGACTGAGTAGGCCTTGACTAGTACTGTTATTGATGATGTACCACTAGCTGATATATGAAATTTATATTACAGTTGTATATTTTTTACCTTATTCAGTTATATATATATATATATATATATATATATATATATATATATATATATATATATATATATATATATATATATATGGTCCATGTATTTGATATTCATGTTGTAGTTGTACTTAATTTACATGTTGGTGATCGTCATGATGTGAATATTGTTAGGTCATGTTAGATATGTTCATTTAATGTGCAGCTTACAGATAGATATGTATGTGATAGCAATTATTTCACATGAGATGTATATTTGATGTTTGTGTTGTCATAATGTTATGCAATGCTAATTGTGTTTTGTTAGATGATCATGGTCATGATGATGTTAGTGAATTTGAATGTGTTTTTTAGTCGAATATGATGTTTGTACAATGGTTATCATGATTGTGCTGTTTATTAATTAATTTAATATTAAATGATGATGATATTGTAAAATTGTAATATCTGTAATTCTAATTGTATGTAAAATTCTAAAATTGTAATTCTATTTGTATTTGTAATTTTAATTGTAATTTTATGTAAAATATTTGTAAAATTTTAATTGTAATTGTAATATGTAATTTATTGTGAAATGATTGTATTGTAATTTTAATTGTAATTGTATATATGTAAAATTGTAAAATTTTAATTTTAATTTTGATTGTATGTAAAATTGTAAAAATGTAATTGTAATGGTATATATGTAAATTTGTAAAATTGTAATCGTAATTTTAAATTTTAAATTTGTAAAATTGTAATTGTATATATGTAAAATTCTAAAATTGTAATTGTAATTGTAATTGTACTTGAAATTGTAAAATTGTAATCTAATTCTAATTCTATGTAAAATATTTGTAAAATTTTAATTGTATTACTGTGAAATGATTGTAATTTTAAAATTGTAATTGTAATTGTAATTGTAATTGTATGTAAAATTCTAAAATTGTAATTGTAATTGTAATTGTAATTGTATGTAAAATTCTAAAATTGTAATTGTAATTTTAATTGTAATTATATGTAAAATTGTAAAATTATAATTATAATTCCAATTCTAATTTTAATTGTATTAATGTGAAAATTATAATTTTATTGATGTGAAGTGATTTTATTAAAAATTTTAAATTTGTAAATTTGTAAAATTTTAAATAATTGTAAAATAATAAATCTAGAATAATATGAATTTTTTTAACATAATAAATTTTAGAAAATAATGCAAGTAAATTCATGTACTTTAGGATTATCGTTATTTTATAATGATCTTACATACAAAAAAAAGAACTTTATACAGTACACGATTTTTTTTAAAATCAACATAATTGCAAATTATCAAGTGAAATATTGATTTTAACATTAACACAATGCAAACTACCAACTAATTCAAAATACATATTATAATGTTTTCGAAAAAACCATCTTAAAAATTATAAATATTGATAAAATAACACATGTACCATATCACTCTCGGTTCTCATGATCACCCTCATTATCTTCCAACTCGCATGACATGATAACACTATTGTTCTCAAAAATATGTTTTGATCTAGGGTTGTGTATCAATACAAACCACTAATCCCTATGCAACACATCTGGGTTAAAAAACACTGGTTGTAGTGTTTGGGGAAAACATAGGGCTCCTTAGCTTCATCCCACATCTTTCTAGAGTTGATACATATGAGCCTACTATCTCAATCTTTCTTTACATTATTCCGATCAAATGTGTCCCACCCTTACACCTAAAAATAACACAATGGAAAGAAAAGAAATACACTTCAATGATCTATTGCATCTTTCCAACGTAACCTAACGTCCCTCTTACTAGGTTTTGATCACAGTGGCTAGATCGACTAGATTGATCGGACTCGACTTCCACTCCATATCTTTGTGTGATGTTTCTAGCATCAACATTTTCTGTGTGAAATGGTGTCCATATGCCCACATAGATGGGAACGAATGCACCTATTATAAAAAAAAGTTAAAAAAATCATAGTTTCATGTGTCTTATAATAACCCAGTAGTTAAAATATATAGATGTAATTACATTTGAAAGGTGCATTATTAAGTTTCAAATGTACATATAAATTAAATATATTATTACCAAGTTGCTGCACCCAATACCTACGTTTAGTGCATCCTCTTAAGCAAGTGGGCAACGAACAGTTGCACCGTATTTCTCTTTGACTTCGTCAACAACCCAACTGTTGGGGAATATTTTTGGCATATTTTATTTTAAATGATCGAGATAAGGCACACTTATACCATTCAACCATCTGAATTCTTTCCTTTCACTATCCTTTTCCATCCACTTTGTTCATACAATGCAACCCACAATTGTGTCTCTTTATAATTGTAAAGAACGAATTTATTGATTCCTTCAATTTTTGCATTCATTTATGAAATCAAACTAACATTATATAGTACATAAAGAAAAAAATATACATTATATCAAATTTCAACATGAATATTTACTTTTTGTAAGTCGCTTACTCTTTATCAAGTGCTTTTTTCCACTCATTTGGAGCAACTCCCCTTCTCTTTTGTCTTCATCCCTTTCATTGTACCAAATCACCGCACCTGGTCTATTGTTGATATGTTGGATGTACTCACTAGCATAGTAGAAAGACTCATATGATATGTACACCTCTGCCATAGACCCCTCGGGTTTTTCCCTTTCTCGAACAAAACCTTTCAATTTCTTTATGTACCTTTCTAAGAAGAACATCCAACGACAAGAAACCACCCCAACTAATTCAACCTCATCTACTAGGTGGATTAGAAGATGAACCTACCAGTCCATGAAACTTGTCGGCAGTTCCTTCTCAAACATACAAACAATGTCAACTATCTCTTGATGCCACTGTGGAATTATAGCCACATGAATCTCCTTTGACGTGATCCAACATACAAATGTAAATAATTTATATATGGCACGTCCTAGGTCTTGAGGGAATTCATGTTTCACAGACCCATGCACGAACAAAGGATAATGACACTACAGAGTTATAAACACTTGTAAGAATATAGAAAATTAGTTATTCTTTATGATCCCTACATGGGATAAATTTTATTAGTATAAAAAATAATAAAATCATTTTTTTGACATTATACGTACTCTTAAAATATTTAGATGGTCATGCGATTTCAACCCTGAAAAATGGTCATCCATGATGAAGCAGCGCTGTAGTGAATACCTATATGAAGATGGCACCCTCACCCACATTATAACTTCATTTTACAAAGAAAGAGCATGTTTTTTAAAATCCATGGGACATCACCTTCTTTGAAATACCAAGAATTAGAGGGATCAACTCCTGCCTCTAATCCTATACTTTCTAATCATCTTGGAAAATGTTTCTTTTTATATTTTGAAGTAATAAGATCTTCTAACAACCAATGTGTCACTTTTTTTCGATGATATGTTCCTCCATAAAGAAGATGATTTTTTTTTAAATATATGCATGGGATATAATAAGTGGATAATCTTAAGATGCTCCAAATATGGGAGTTTATAAAAGATAGATTTCCTTTTCATCCCAATGGGCAATTTCTCAACATATGTGTCGAATAATTCTGGATCGTCGAACATAGGCTCCCAATTTGAATCAAACATTTCTATGAACTCCTTCTCCTTCTCTCTCTCATATGTTCTAAGCCATTCAGGTGGTGTCATTATTGGAGGCCTTTGGGTTGTCTCTCGTTTACCATTGAAAGTAGATGCTGCTCTTATGTAAGGGTGTTATTTTTGGAGGAATACCCTGGAGCAATCATACACTCGCTTTCGTAGGTCCTTGGACCATCTAGTTTTTAGAGAAGGTCCAAAACATCTACATCCAAAATACCATTTTGTTACAAGACCTGCAAGATTATTGTATACAATTAATATGCATGGCACGTTAAAGAATATCACAAATATCATAACAATTACAACGAATTAAATAACTAATATGTGAAAGAATATTGTTATGTATATAAAAAAATCAATAAATTAAAAATCTAATTTACCATAGAAAACTCATAAGCCTGGATAATCATGTTTCGTGTAAGCACATATGCCATACAACGTAAAGCTCCTCTCTGTTGTGATGGTTCTTGATACATCGTATACATTTATCCCATCCCATAATTCCTTCAATTCATCTGCTAGTGGTTGTAAGTAGACATCCATATTCTTCACTTGTCTTCTACTAGGGACTATGAGAGCCAACATAAGATGTTCATTCTTCACAGAAAACCATGGGGGGATATTGTTATTAATCACTACTATAGGCCAAACAGAATAGTTGGTGTCCTGGAGGGAATATGGGTTGATTCCATCCATGACTGTGCTGAGTTGTAGACTTCGTACTTCATCCTTGAATTTTTCGGGCCATGTATCCTCTTTATGCTTCATGGCTATTGAATTAGTTTGGATTCACATAACTCCCAACTCACTTTTGTGTGAGGTATCTTATCCCTGCAACATAGCTAATTCTTTGCAATGAAAGAGACTTTGACTCCTTGGGATTATAGGCATGTGCCTCAATAACTTAAAAAGAGGACCAGTACGTGATTTTGATTTATCATACCTATCATGCCCACATTTCAAACATATCTCTTTGTCTACATTTTCTCTTCTACATAAAATAAAATCATTTGAACATGGATGATATGATATGTACTCAACACCCAACATTTTCAACAAATTATTTTCCTCTTCGTAGCTACCAGGAAATACATTATCACTCAGAAGAACCTTATCTTTGAATAACCTGTAGTTGGTGATCATGGAAAAATATATTAATAAATGTACATTAATTCTAATAAAATTATTAACATTTATAAAATTTTCCATTTGTAATGTTCATTGTGTATTGATTATATTTCTCAAATTTATATAAGGGATGACTTTATGGTAACTTACCTCAAAATTTCCGAGAAACATGCATTCGATAAGCTAAAATTTGCTTTCAAGTTGTGCAGTAACATCATTGTCCCTAACTGGGTAGACTTTGACTAACCACCAGGTTCAAGGAGAGGGGTGGTGGAAGAAAATTTAAGGCTTTTGAAAAAGGTGTCAGCGATATGAGAATCATCCCCTAGCTGATCATCAATTTAGAATGCATCTAACAACATTGTGTCCATGGCATTTTTATCCCTTAATTAATCATCCATACTAACCTCTATTTGATTTCCAACATTTCTAGCTTGTGAAGTACTACTATTGTTGTAGTCATTCCTAATTGGTGAATCTAGATGTAGCGGGAATTGAATCGGTACTTGATTCAACCATTCTTGGTATCGTTCCTCTGCAATTTTTTCTCTTAATTCAGTCTTCTCTCGATTGACATTGTTGTGGGGTGAAACAGAAGATGGTAGGCAGGTCGCTCATCATCACTAGAATCCTAATAATTTAAAAAATATATTTGAACATGATTTGTACAAAATATATGATATCAATTATTAAACATGTTGAAAATATTGCATGATTAATTTATTTGACGTTGAAATAATTACATTAATCAATATACCAAACACTTATAATTATTACCGTCATTGTCCCAATATTGTGGCTAGAAGATGCAATATTGTTATAATTGGCAGGGTGAAGTGGCTATCCATTTTCATCTACCAAATGTGTCTTGTGGTATTCTGCTCCTGATAAGAGCTTCTGACATTTTGGAGCTGTTCGAATATTTTGTGCATTTGAACTCAATTCTCAATCTGCATGAAATTGAAAATTTTTATACATTATAGATTTAATTAAGTTGTGTATGATTGACATGGATAAAAAACATAAAGTCAATTAGATAATGAAAATATAAATAAAATCTGAAGTAAATATTACATCTCGAGATGGATAGGGAGAAATCTGCGATGGAATTTGAGAAATATTATGGAACGAGCTGGATTTTGAAGAATTTTCCATTCGATATAATTATGGTATTTTCTCCCTGCATTTGAGCAAAATCAACAATAATTTTTGGTGTACACACCTAAAACTAACTTTGGTGTGTAGGAATTTACAGGGTAAGTTCCTTAGATCAAGAACCAAAGGTCACCACTCACAAACAGATCACAAATCAGTACACCGATATAATCACGTGGTTAAAACTCTAAAAGAGGGAAACAGTCCATGACATGAGCCAACGCGTCCACTTTAGGAAATTTATTAATATAAAAAGAAAAGTTACATATGTTTCTCTCATAAATGATTACTAGACAAATGACCCTCCATGCTCTTTAAATAGAGATCATGGACCAATTGGGTGCTAAGCCATGGATCAATTGTTGTTAATATCGAGGTGAGAGATAACCATCAGATCACTACAAATTGTGACTGTCAGATTATAAGTTACAAATGTACAAGGTAAAGAAACACACTTTACCTAAATCTACACTAGAATAAGTTATTCTTAACTATTTCCTATGTGTCGGAATATCCTAATGTCCCCCCTTAAGAACAACTTGGGATAGGATTGAAGGATTTACAAAGGTGACACAAAAGGAGCCTATTTCCTATGTGTCGAAATATCCTAACATCCCCCCTTAAGAAAAAATTGGGATAGGATTGAAGGATTTAAAAAAGTGACACAATAGGAGAAGGAAGCAGGCATTAGCGCCTATCTCCCCTTAATGAAAACTTTCCTGAACTCCAAACATGGATCGAAGTTTTGTAAACTTCACTTCTATGAGAGCCTTTGTAAATATATCGGCTACTTGATCATTGGTTGGACAATACTGCACTTCAAGAACATAATCATGAATGAGCTTTTTGATGAAGTGTATGTTGAGTTTAATGTGTTTCATACGCTGATGTTGAACTGGATTTTTACATCGCTGAATGGAACTCTAATTATCACATCAAAGTGTAGGTGGATGTTGCTGATGAAGATCAAATTCAGACAGGATCTGACGAAGCCACATGGCTTCCTTGTTGGCTTCAACTGCACCACGATACTCTACTTCTGCTGAAGAAAGAGAGATGGCACTTTGTTTCTTACAATACCAAGTAATAGGTCCTAAATCAAGAGTGAGTACATATCCGGCAGTAGACTTTCGATCATCAAGGTCACCAGCCCAATCAAAATCAGTGAAACCAATCAGCAATGGAGATGCTACCATTATTGTAATGAATCTTGAACTAAACTGTACCTTTAATATATCGAAGTATTCTTTTAGATGCTTTATAGTGACTTTCATGAGGTTGGTGCATAAACCGAGCTACAGGACCAACGGCAAAGGAAAGGTCAGGACATGTGTGGGTTAGATACAAAAGTTTACCAACAAGTTGACGATATAAGGTAGTATCAAATTTAGGGGTAGTACAAGTGACTGAAAGCTTGAATCCAAACTGAAAGGGAGAAGGGGCTGGCTTATAGTCTTCCATGTGAAAGTGGTGTAGAATATCACAAGCATACTTGCACTCCGAAAGGGTAATGCCTTCCTTGGATTGCAAGACTTGAAGACCAAGGAAATAATGCAAGTGTCCTAAGTCTATCATTTCAAAATTCTTTTTGAGTCTAGACTTCACATGGTTTATATGGTTTGGATCACTACAAATACAGATAAGATCATAAACATAAAGAACAAGGATCGTCAAGGACTTACCCACTTTCTTAGTGTAGATAGTGTTGTTAGAATGACACCTAGAAAATCCATTATCTAAGAGAAATCTATCCATTTTGGCATACCAAGCCCGAGGAGCTTGTTTGAGACCATTTAGAGACTTCCTAAGGTGACAAACAAGGTTGGAGTCTTTTTGGATAAATCCAGGCGGTTGTTCCATGTAGATTTCTTCATGCAAATCTCCATGTAAGAAGGCAGTTTTAACATCCATCTGATGGACTTCCCATTTAAAGGAGGCAGCAAGGGAAAGAACAAGGTGGATAGAATTCATTTTAGCAATAGGGGAGAAGGTTTCAGTATATTCAATGCCTTCAACTTGTGAAAATCCTTTAGCGACAAGACGAGCTTTATGTCTATCCACTTTTCCATCTGGTCCAAACCTGGTTTTGTAAACCCATCTGCATCTGACAAGTTTTCTTCCTTTTAGAAGAGGAACAACATCCCAATAATCATTTTCCAATAAGGAACGATCTTAATTCATAGCTTTATCCCAATCTGGATGACCGAAGGCTTCTTCAAAGGTTTCTAGATCAATTTTTTTCTGGAACTTGAGCCAATAAGGAAGAAGCTCTTTTGAACCAAGAACATGTATGTCGTTGATCGGCAGGGTCACTTGCAAGAGAACATGTTGCATCATGAGTAGAGCGAACCCATCTTGGAAGTGGTGGAGTATACGGAACAATTTAAAGAGGTGGAGGAGGATTTTCATCCTCACTGTCATCATCTGAGCTAGAAGGAATGCTATTAAAAATAGAAGAGAGAGAGAGAGAGAGGTGGCACATATGTCGAATCAAGCTCGTAGGCCAAAGGTGGCACACCCACCGAACTAGGCTCGCAGGCCGATATATTTTCATCAAACTTTACATCTCTTCTAATGATTATATTTTTGGATTTTGGTTGAAGAAGTCTATATCCAAAAAAATACATTTTTCACTCTTAGGTTCTAAGGCTTTATGTTTTGCATCTAGAATATGTGCCCAAGCATCACTTCCAAAAACAAGAAAGTGACTTACATCTTGTTTGATCGAGCTCCAAGCTTCTTCTGGAGTTATATTCTTTAAAACCTTAGTAGGAGTGAGATTTACTATGTAATTTGCATAGTTAATGGCTTCTGCCCAAAAATTGAGACCAAGTCCTTTAGATTGAAGCATACAATTAGCTATTTATTTTAAGGTGCGATTCTTCCTTTCAACTACACCATTTTGTTGTGGAGTATATGGAACAATATGTTGCAATTGAATGCCATGCTCAGTGCAGAAGTTGATAAATTTGTTGTTAACATATTCTCTGCCATTGTATGATCTTAACTTAAGAATTTGATGTCCACATTGTTTCTCAACAAAGGCCTTAAAGGCCAAGAACATGTTAAAAACTTCAGTCTTGAGTTTTAAGAAATATAACGAAGTGCGTCTGGAAAAATCATCAATGAAAGTTAAGAAGTACTTGCAACTAGAGAAAGAAACAACAGGAAGTTAACCACATAAATCACTATGCAGAAGCTGAAAAGGGGTTGAAGCGTGCCAAGGGGCACGTTTTTCAAAACTATCCTGATGATGTTTTCCGAGTACACATACGGAGCAAACACCATCTCGTTAAGATACCATAGGAAGGCCCATCACCATATTTTCATTACATAGAGTTTGAAGAGATCGATAGTTTAAGTGACCAAATCGCTCATGCAAAAGTTTTCTCACATCATCATTATGAGCAATAAAAATAGAGGGAAGACATGATGACCCAAAGTTGTCAAACTTATACAACCTTGTGGAATCATCAGCAATGCCAGTAGCTAAAATATGTCTAAGATCTTTAAGGTCCTTGATTACAACATCATGAGGTGAGAATTCTACTATTTTCCCTTCACCTGAATGATTTATCTGATAAACAGATAGAAGGTTGCATGACAAGGTAAGACACATAGTACATCATTAAACTGACCATTATCTAGATGAATGGTTTTAGATCCTACAACACTAAGAGATATATCATCACCAACATAAATATGTTTGGTGTTACAATCATTTAAAGAAGAAAAAATGGATTTATTTTTATCCATGTGGTAAGAAGCTCCAAAATCAATGAGCCACACATGGGAACGAGAAGAAGACGATACATTTAATGCATAACCATATCTTGATGCTTGACAACCAGAAGAAGAAAGTGCCATGCCTGAAGATGAAGGTGAAGAGTGCTCCAAATTGATGTTGTGCTTCTTCATTGCTGCTTCTAAGGCTTCCATCTTCTTAAAAAATTTGGACTCTATATGGCCATCCCGATTGCAAAATTCGCAATGTCTATCTGTCGTCTTCCCTTTGTTTTGATTTTCCTTATTATTTTGGTGATTTGATTTTTTAGTTTGCGGCTGAAATTGCATAGGGCCCTTGTTTGGTTTAGGGCCATATTTTTTAGGATACAACTTCTTGGTATTCTTTTTGATATGGTTGTTGTTGGGCTGCTAAGGCTTTCTTATAAGCGTTTCGAGTAGTGATAAGACCAAAGTGTAAAATTTTTTCTTGTTCTCTTATAAAAGAATCACAAAAGGCATCAAAAGAGGGATTCTTGTAGGTGGTTCTGGAAGAAATGATGGCTTCTCTAGTGGAATGGAAGGCAGAAACAAATACAGAGTATGCAGGGCCAAGATTAGAAATAATGCAATAGATGAGGCTACCATCGTCCCTTTTTATCTTACAACCTTCTAAAATAATTCTGAGGGTCTTGAATTTGCACAAAAAATCTTCAATGGAGGAGAAATTATTGGGGTCCAAAGTAAGCAACTCATTTTCAATCTGATGGGCCCTGATTTGATTTTGAATGCCAAAAACAGTTTTTAGCTTTTCCAGGGCTTCATCAGGGGTGTCAATGTCAAGGATATGAAATCGAACATCTTGAGCAATGGACATTCCTATCAACCCTCGTGCTTGATCTTGTTTATTTTACCATTTAGTAGCTTTATCATCATCAGAAGGTTTAGTTTCTTGTCCTGTGGCTATTCTATAAATCCATTTACTTCTAAGTATATCTACCATGTGAGGTATCCATTGGAAATAATTGGTGCTATTAAGAATAATCGGGCATACACTTTCCATTTTTTAAAAAAACTGAAGTTGTGAAAAGCTGAAACTAACTGCTCCAATGGAAATATCTCAAAAAATTAGACGATTTCAAAAAAATCGGCTCGAAAAACGGCTTTCGAATGAAGAATTTACACCTTTTGAAAAATATGAGTTGTAGATGCTGAATAGTTATGAGAACGAGATGAGGTGCGACTTTTAAAAAAAAAAATCCGCCCCTTTTAACAAAACATTTTTACAAAATAAGCTTGAGAAGGAGACTTGAACCCAAGACCTCTATTTTCATAAACTAATCCCTCACCAAGTGAGATAGTAAAAGGATCATGTTATTGTATGAAAGGAGGAAGGTTTTTTTTTTTTTACTCTTCTGTGTGCGTACCTTTTCCTGCACAAAAAAAAACAAAAACCGAGCAAGAAAAAAAGAAAATGCAAATCCTTATGCCAGAATCTTAGATTTTCAGTTAGCCTTACTGAAAACTATCACTTTTTTCACCATTTCTAATTTCCCGAGATCTCACAAAGAAGCGGGGAAAGAGCATACGTATCAAAAAAAATCCCTTTTTCCTGTTTCTGGTTCACCGAGATCACACGCAGTGCACAACAAAGAGCATACACAAAGAAGAGGGTATAGATATGGCAAATAAATAAAATGTTAATACTAAAAATAAATAGAAACAACCAAAATAAGCAGAACTTTTAACAAATATAACTGCAAAATAGATGCTTTATACCTTGATGCAGGAGCATTAGATTCAGAGAAAATACTTTGTATTTTATTAAACCTAGGGGTCTTATGTTTGTGAGAAAATATTAATTTTATGTAAATATTAATGAGATTTTTGAGTGATTAAATGATATTTTTAATTAATTATTCTGAGGATTTGTTAATGTTCCCAAACAATTTGGAGAACATGAGAGAAATTAGATTTGATATATCTAAGAATTAATTATGAAGCCTAAGATAGATTTAGTTTCAAGATTTCTGGGGATAAATCTAGATTGTAGGGGTGTTGAGATATTTGAGGATTTTGTTGAGTTATTAAAGGGATTTGGACCTAAATTGGTTCAGCATTATTGTATAAATGTAATAAGCCTCAAAGGAAAAACAGATCATAATAGAGAGAAAGGTAGGAGACAGGGATTTTCCTGTAAGTCTACAGATAGTTGAAAGGGCCATGGATTTTGAATATCTGGCCAAAGACAAGAGTTTGTAAGTGATTTCATTTTTTTTATATGGAAGTATCAATTCAGAATTATATCTATTGGTGGATTTAGAAATTGCACGTTTAAGTTTTGTATTGGGTTTGAATTATGTGCCTTAATTGATCGATTTATGTATGGTTGAAATCCTATATTAAGGATTGAAATGGTGAATCCTTGTAAAAGAAACTTGTTGGTCGATGAATATAAATCAATAACCATTTTTGTATTGAAGCCCAAAACAGAAATCGATGAGGTTTGGACCGATGGAAGTTTAACATATGGTGTAATTGAGTTGTGTTCTTAGCGCATGTAATGTTGAACGAAAGGATTGAGGACTATTTGAAATATTGAATTGAACATACATTGAAATTAATCTCATTGAAATTGATGAGGGTCGATTTCATGAGTATTTCTGCGATGTGCATGGTTTTAAATCCCACGTTTTATACCATGTGGTTTACAGCTGTCAAAAAGCTGTATCATTGGTGTGAAGTAGGTTCAAATTTTGGCACGGAGTTGTAACGCAGAATAGCATTGAATGAAAATCGAAAGCTGAGCCTTTTGAATGATAAGAGGCTGGGGTTCTGAAATCGTTGGCCATAAGAATCGACCTATTTTAAAAGCCCGAGTTAGCAGAAGACGTTGTGACAATTGCATTGAAAAATTCGCATCGGTATGAATTGCAGAAGTATAGTCTGGCAAGGTCATTAAGGTCGATGCAGAGTTATAAGTAGAAGTTGAAGGGAAGTCTAAATCGTAGGGAAATATGAATTCAATGGAATTCATGAGGTGTATGTCTGGATTTGACTTATAATTCAACGTCAAGGACGTAGAGATTGTTATATATTTGTGTAATTTGGAAAGGACTGCGTTGAATTTAAAATGTGAAGCTGCGTGGTTATGTTTGCCAGCAGAGGTGAGAATGTAAGAGTTTAAATCTCTGTTGAATTTTGAATGCAATGGAAGGTCGACGATCCACATCATAGTAGAATTGAAGACACAGAACCATAAAGTGGTTGAGAGCTTTGTAGGATTGGAACTATAGTTCCATACGAAATAAACCCAGATCCGAATAAATGAAGATCCGATGGCGTAATGGTACTGAGTAATGAAGATGCTGGATCTATCAAAGAATGGCGATGTAAAGGAATTGACGCAGAACTGTGAGTCAAGAAAAAGTGATGAACAGTAAAAGCAGTTTTTAATGAAACTGGTGGGTTTCGCGTGGTGCATGTGTGGTAAGCGGATTTCATTGAAATGAACGCGATAGTGTTCACTGATGGACGCGTGGCATCAATGGTAACTCAATACCGGCCTTTTTGCATGAATTTTAAACATTAAATGGTGTGCAAGTTGGTAACGTGACAATCGTTGGATCGTTGGAGCTAGAGATCCAACGTTGGACGCGTGGAAAGCTGCGTAAAGGTAAATGATAGTGCTGGTGTTGATTTTAATCAAAGTCGAACTTTAAATATCGATTGTTCATGTTTGATATTGGGGTATGAAGTACTATGCTGTGGGGCTGAGAGCTATATGGATATGAGCATATACATATATATTTAAAGAGTATTAAGGTATAGGCTCATATATACATAGCCCAATGTGTCTTGATGAAAGGTGAAACCGAATATGCGTTAACGCATATGTTGACAAGGTTTATTACTATGGAATTTATTCCAAGTTGAAAATATTAATATTTGATTCATAAAATGGGGTTTAAAGTCTTTTCCTAAGACTTTTGGAAAAGCTTTACATTTGTGAAATAACCTTGATATCAAGGTTTTTAGTGTCTAAATGAAAATTGAATGATGAGAAGAAAAGTTGAAATATGGTTTCATAACCATAAGACTATAATTAAAAGAGAGCTTCCATTTATGTGATGACTTTATAATCATAGTGAAATGATTGTTAATAAGGAGCTTCCGCAAATGATAGTGTGTAAATTTTGCAAACATTGAAGTTTTATCTAGGGCATTTATTGAAGATGCATTTTTATATTCATGAGAGAAGGTGAGAATGTGGGTTTGGCAGGGTTGGCCTGCCATCAAGTGGTATCAGAGCTGGAATATCTCTTTGTGAAGGTTCAAGTTTTTGATATAATGAATGTGAGCTGAAGTAGATCAGATTTTGAAACTGATGAAGATTGCAACACAGAGATGTAGTGCAAGTGAAAGATAAGTCAAGATCAATAGGATCTTGGAGGTGAGTTGATGATCATTATTATTGAACTCTGGTTTGAAGGTTATGCTTGATAAATTTGGTTTGCAGACATATTGAAGAAGTCTCAACAAAAAGAAGTAGATCACAACTTGAGAGCAGTGGTGAAGGAGTCTAGCAGAGGATTCTAGGCGAATGTGGCATAACCTGAAGAATTCAACAGATGTTGGATGAATAGGACAATTATGTTCTGAGAAGTTGCAGATGAGAGAAGCCTAAAGGAGCAATGTAGAGAATGCTTAAAAAGGTTCCAGCAGAGAAAGAATCAATACTTGCTAAAAGATCGGATCTAGAGGAAAGGATTGGTGAGGTAAGTGGTAGCAGGAGAGCTTGTTGTTGCAGAGGCTTGGTGCAGCTTATGAGTGAGAAACTCATGGAGAAGAAAATGACTACTGAAAGTCATAAAGGAGAGAGCAGAGGTTCAGAGAGAGGCCACATCAGAAAGAGGGAGAAAGATGCTAATGGCATAAGACATTAGTTAGCTGAAGTAGAATATGACAAAGAGTTAGCTAAGATCAGAGAAAAAATTGATAAACTGAAGATGAGGATAGAGGAAATCCAGAGAGTTGGTTGGCTCATGAGGAAGAGAGTGAAGTGGCAGAGTCTACAATAGAAAAGAGAGAAACAGATGAACATGCAGTTTGCAGAAAAGCTGAGAAAGCTTGAACAGAGGATGGATGTACAGTTGGGGTGTACAGAACTCAGAGCAGCTGAGTTGAAAGTGGAATTTTACATTGATGAAACAGAAGAGGATATCATTAATGATTTCCTGATTTATTAGGAAAATCCAGATCAGCTGGATGATGTAAAACCTTGTATTTTTGTAACTGATAATTTTGATGTGATTATAGGTTTTGGAGAGAAGGATGCGCAATCTTGTGAAGCTGTCACAAGTGTGGAAAAGAATCTTTCAAGAGATAAATACTCTAAAGAAGAAAGCAGTGATGCTTTTGTACTTGAAGCTGTTACATCACAGGAATAAATTCTTGTGGATGCAGAAGAAGTGAATCAGTCTGAAGCACTGATAGGTGAAGCAATAGTTGATATTGTTGAACATTTTGATATACAAATTGAAGATTTGTGTGTGAATGCAGGGATGGTACATGATTATGATATACTTCAGCAATGCCACAAGGAAATTTCATTGCTGGAATACTTGTTGGTAAATTCAGAGTATGACAGGGAGATTGCAGCAGAAGGCAGAGTTCACTACAGTGAACGAGAGCAGGAAAAAATCATGGAGGCAGATGATGTAGGAGGAATACTAGTTGTCAGTCTTGAGAATTCCTCATAAAATTCTTTTGAAAGTTTGGATTAGCATACTGATGTGCTGATTGAGATGGAAAATTCAGGACAACATACTGAAGTGCTGGCAGAGGAAATTAAGGCACTGAGGCCTTATTATTTTTATTTTAAAAAGTGTTTTGTGAATGCAGGTGTTATTGCAGGTGCTGAAGAACATTTGACTTAGTTGAGCAATCAAATGAAGGAAGAAGAAAATTCTGTGGAAATTTCTAATCCATGGGATGAGGATGTTATGTTGCTGGAAATGATGCTGAATAGTCAAGATTCAGTGCAGAAAAAGAATTCTCAATTTTAGAATTGGGAATTGCAGATATAAGAGGATGAAGATAGCAGAAAGGAGTACACAATGTACCAGTCCAGTAAATTGCTGATAGAAGAAGGCAAATAAGAAGTTTTCAATTGTAGAAAACAACAGGGTATGGATGATTGGGTGGCAGCAAGAAATCAACAATCTCAAGAAATATTGGACAGAGATATTGAACAGATAAGAAATCTAATGATGAAATTATCTCATAAGAAGATATCAGCAAGGAAGAGACGCAACAACAACAGCAAAATGAAGACAAGGACAGATTGTGAAAGTGCAGCCAGTGCAGTAAGGAAGCATAAGGTATGGAGACCTAGAGAAAAGCAGCAAAAAATAGCAGAAATTGATAATAAGTTGCAGAATAAAGTGTGGGATCCAAGCGGACAAAGACTTAAAACACATGATCAGGAGATCATGATCATTTTCAACCTTGGAAGTCTGATGTAGGAGAATTAGATTCAGAGAAAATACTTTATATTTTATTAAACCTAGGGGTCTTATGTTTGTGAGAAAATATTAATTTTATGTAAATATTAATGAGATTTTTGAGTGATTAAATGATATTTTTAATTAATTATTCTGAGGATTTGCTAATGTTCCCAAACAATTTGGAGAACATGAGAGAAATTAGATTTGAGATATCTAAGAATTAATTATGAAGCCAAAGATAGATTTAGTTTCAAGATTTTAGGGATAAATCTAGATTGTAGGGATGTTGAGATATTTGAGGACTTTGTTGAGTTATTAAAGGGATTTGAACCTAAATTTGTTCAACATTATTGTATAAATGTAATAAGCCTCAAAGGCAAAACATAGCAGAATAGAGAGAAAGGTAGGAGACATGGATTTTCCTATAATTCTACGGACAGTTGAAAGGGCCATCGATTTTGAATATCTGGCCAAAGACAAGAGTTTGTAAGTGATTTCATTTTGTTTATATGGAAGTATCAATTCAGAATTATATCTATTGGTGGATTGAGAAATTGCACGTTTAAGTTCTGTATTGGATTTGAATTATGTGGCTTAATTGATCGATTTATGTATGGTTGAAATCCTATATTAAGGATTGAAGTGGTGAATCTGTGTAAAAAGAAACTTGTTGGTCGATTTGTATAAATCGATAACCATTTTTGTATTGAAGCCCAAAACAAAAATCGATGAGTTTTGGACTGATGGAAGTTTAACATATGGTGTAATTGAGTTGTGTTCTCAGCGCATGTAATGTTGAATGAAAGGATTGAGGACTGTTTGAAATCTTGAATTGAACATACATTGAAATGAATCTCATCGAAATTGATGAGGGTCGATTTCATGAGTAGTTTTGCAATGTGCATGGTTTTAAATTCCATGTTTTATACCATGTGGTTTACAGCTGTCGAAAATTTGTATCATCAATGTGAAGTAGGTTCAAATTTTGGCACGGAGTTGTAACGCAGAACAGTGTTGAATGGAAATTGAAGGCTGAGCTTTTTGAATGATAAGAGGCCAGGGTTCTGAAATCGTTGGCCATGAGAATAGACCTATTTTAAAAGCTTGAGTTAGCAGAAGACATTATGACAATTGCATTGAAAAATTCGCATTGGTATGAATTGCAGAAGTATAGTCTGGAAAGGTCGGTAAATTCGATGAAGAGTTATAAGTAGAAGACGAAGGGAAGTCTAAATCGCAGGGAAATATGAATTCAATGGAATTAATGAGGCGTAAGTCTAGATTTGACTTATAAGTCAACGTCAAGGACGTAGAGATCGTTATATCTTTGTGTAATTTGGGAAGGACTGCGTTGAATTTAAAATGTGAAGCTGCGTGGTTATGTTTGCGAGTAGAGGTGAGAATGTAAGACTTTAAATCTCTGTTGAATTGTGAATGCAATGGAAGGTCGATGATCCACATCACAGTAGAATTGAAGACACAGAACCGTGAATTGGTTGAAAGCTTTGTAGGATTGGAACTATAGTTCCATACGAAATAAACCCAGATCCAAATATATGCAGATCTGATGGCATAATGGTATTGAGTAATGAAGATGCTGGATCTATCAAAGAATGGTGTTGTGAAAGAATTGACGCATAACTGTGAGTCAAGAAAAAGTGATGAACAATAAAAGCAGTTTTTAATCAAACTGGTGGGTTTCACATGGTGCAAGTGTGGTAAGTGGATTTCATTGAAATGAATGCAATAGTTGTCACTGATGGACGCGTGGCATCAGCGGTAACTCAATACCGGACTTTTCGGGTGAATTTGAAACATTAAATGGTGTGCAAGTTTGTAACGCGATAGTCGTTGGATCGTTGGAGCTAGAGATCCAGCGTTGGACGTGTGGAAAGCTGCATAAAAGTAAATGATAGTGCTGGTGTTGATTTTAATCAAAGTTGAACTTTAAATATCGATTGTTCATGTTTGATATTTGGGTATGAAGTACTATGCTGTGGGGCTAAGAGCTATATGGATATGAGCATATACATATATATTTAAATATTTTTAAGGTATAGGCTCATATATACATAGCCGAATGTGTCTTGATGAAAGGTGAAACCGAATATGCGTTAACGCATATGTTGAAAAGGTTTATTGCTATGGAATTTATTTCAAGTTGAAAATATTAATATTCAATTCATAAAATGGGGTTTAAAGTCTTTTCTTAAGACTTTTGGAAAAGGTTTACATTTGTGAAATAACCTTGATATCAAGGTTGTTGGTGTCTAAATGAAAATCGAATGATGAGAAGAAAGGTTGAAATATGTTTTCATAACCATAAGACTATAATTAAAAGAGAGCTTCCACTTATGTGATGACTTTATAATCATAGTGAAATGATTGTTAAGAAGGAGCTTCCGCGAATGATAGTGTGTGAATTTTCCAGACATTGAAGTTTTATCTGGTACATTTATTGAAGATGCATTTTTATATTCATGAGAGAAGGTGAGAATGTGGGTTTGGCAGGGTTGGCCTGCCATCATACCTCCAGATCTAAACTGTCATAACTTGGGCAGCCGGAAACCTTTTCGCATGAAAAAAAAGGCATTCATCACTATAACAGATGCTCCAGACATAACAGAACAGTTCTCCAAGCCCATAAAGGTTCAGAAATAGTATATCTACAAAAATAAATTCACATGCAGTCAAACTGGCTTCGGATTTTGATCAACAATGAACGTGGCCCTCAAAATAGCTCTGATACCATGTAGGAATTTAGAGGGTAAGTTCCTTAGATCAAGAACCAAATATCACCACTCACAAACAGATCACAAATCAGTACACAAGTATAATCACGTGGTTAAAACCCTCAAAGAGGGAAACAATCCATGGCTTGAGCCAACGCAGCCACTTCAGGCAATTTATTAATATAAAAAGAAAAGTTACATATGTTTCTCTCATAAATGGTTACCGGAAAAATGACCCTCCATGTTCTTTAAATAGAGATCATGGACCAATTGGGTGTTAAGCCATAGATCAAGTGTCATTAATACTGAGGTGAGATATAACCACCGGATCACTACAAATCGTGACCATCAAATTATAAGTTACAAATGTACATGGTAAAGAAACACACTTTACCTAACTCTACACTAGAATAAGTTATTCTTAAATATTTCCTATGTGTCGGAATATCCTAACACGGTGCCTTAAAAATGGACTTCTTGTTATCGGTGCTAATGTACAGATAACAACATCAGTGTGTTTTAGTTATTGTGCACTGATGTCGTGCTATCAACAAACGCAGCGGTGCGGTGCTATTAAGTGATGCACCGGTGATGAATAACCGCAAATAAAAAAATCACAACTCTATTTTCTTTAAGTGAAAAAAAGTGGTAAATTGAAAAATGGCCAGCAAAATATTTTCGAAAATCTAATTTCAGAACAATTCTTTAAATACTAAACACTTTTAATTATTTCACTATTTTTGAAAAAAAATTCAGCGAGATATTTGCAGAAGACATACCTGGAGCAAGAGAGCACAAGAGCACTGTGGAGCAGCGAAATACATTTGAACATAAGTATTTAGACAATCAGAATTCCAAACCTCTAGTGATTCTGTCACACCTCCAAATTTCACACAGAAAAAAAAATAAAAATAAAAAATAAAAAAAAAATAAAAATAAAAAAAAAATAAAAAAAAATTCTTCACGAATTCAGACTTATAAGCATAGGTTTATTATGACATTTCAAATCTTTTCACCATGATACTTTTCATCATCACATCATGTCGCAATTAAACCCTCTACCACTACCTCTTACCTTATGTTGTTTTTACTCCAAGTGTGAAGATATTTTATATGACTTTATTCTTTACACAGGTCTCGCATAACCTCGCGAACTCACCTTTGACTTAATGGTCACATATCTCATTCATTTAATTATTGAATCTAAAATAAACCATATGGTCCATTAACATGTATTATATAACATGATTTGAATGAGCCTTTGCCCAAGGCATTTTCGACCCTTCCACTATCCACAGCTACGATTTTTCTGCCATGTATATTGGTATAGACTTTGGCGTATCGATTCTTCATATAATTCGATGTACATAATATTATGAATTGAATTTTTCATGCGTTTGGAATTAACATATATATACGCCTGGGTTGATATTACCACACATCATTGTACATAATATTTTTAATCGATTTAAGATATGGTACTGGGCGTTGAGATCATTCTACACGTAGAGCGTATAATCACAATTGATTTGGGTTTCTATGCGCATCGCCGCGGTGAAATTTTTATCCACGTCAGGCGTCATGATAAATAAATGAGTGTTGTATTGTTTACGTCATGCTCCATACCCCTTCATTTTCTTACATGGTGAATCCACGTCGCTGGGCTTGCTCGGCTTACGTGGTGTACAACACTCATGCCGGTATATGCACAGGACACATTGAATTCAATTCGGATCTACACCCCATTAATGTTATACGACAATCTTAACTCTCCACTGCTATCCTTTGATCTGTGTCTTGGCTTCTACGATTCTGCCAAGTGGACGATGGCGATCAATTCCGATTAGGGTTCAGGTGTTTGTCGAAGAATTATATAAGCCCTTGGTGTAGAGTTAAGTCGGTTTTCCACGTTAATCAATTTGTTGGGCACCTCTGCATCTGCACAATTCTACTTCTGCCGAGGGTTTGCGATTCTCCGTTGCAGAGAAGAATCATGGCGCACCTGTTTCACCAACACGATATTAAGTAATTACCTCCGCGCTCATTTTTACCTATTGTAGGTTTGAATGATTCAGAAAGTTGCTCGTAACTGGCCATATGCTGGTTCTGAGTATATATTCAATCATTCGTAAGGTGAATGCATATTGTTTTAAGAATTTCGAGTTATACTCTCAACACAAAGTGTGGTTGGTTTCCATTTTCCGAGTTATCGTCGACCCTACTCTGGCGATTTCATAAAACAAGACTAATTTGTTTTATGCCTCATGTGTAGCGTGCTTCGCATCCCTTCAGGCGGACGTCTACTACTCAGTGGATCTTTATGAGGTGGGTTTTTGTTCGTCCTGTCTCTGCATATAATTGTTATTTCATCCTTATTCTATTCGAGGGTGTTTCGTATTAATTCCTCTCTATTTAAATTTTGATTCCAGGAGCTCGGCGCATCTGAGATTTGCGTTTCACAGGTAGCGTCTTAACACCATGAGCATTTTCTTCATTCACTTGTTTCCCCACGATGGCGCAAATGCCTAATTCCCATTTTGGTTTGAATTTGTCTTCTACAGGTAACCAAAGATTTCTGGCATGCTTATGAACGCAGTCCGTAACCCTTTCAATCGTTATGGATGCTAACATAGGTCTCCTTACCGTCCAGGTCGGTATACTTATGGGATTACTTCCCCTCTCCTGTTGCATTGTTTCGTGGGCGTCAAAACATTGTTCTCTTGTGATGCTGTGAATTGTTCCTTGAGGAACGAGACTCTATCAGAGTCATGCTTTTTTTTTTTTTGGTTATCGTTGTCACTCCTGGATGGCGCTCATTTAAATTTGTTCTATTGAGATAGGGGTTGTGAGTTTTATACCCCAGCCTGATAGGCTCAGCATGTATTTCGATATTTTTGGACATATATATATACTCCCTATTATCTTAGGTTGAATTCAATATACGACGCTACAGTATAAATTTACATGGACTGTCTGAATCGTGTATATGATTTCATACCATGGAATTTTTCTTTGTTTAGTTTTCTCGTCAGAACAGTATTTGGTTCTTGGTAATACTAATGTTGTTCTAGATTCCTTGGTTACATTCATCAGAATTTTCAGGAAGTTATATTAAATTTTTATCTCTTCTTCTGATGTATTTCGTTCATTATTTTCTGTGGTTAGGAATGTTCACTCTGGTACTTGTATCATAATTACAGTTTCCTCTGTTCATGGTTACATTGAACTTGTTTTACCATTATCTGTCTAGACATATGAACAGCATGCGGGAAATTATGAGTCCATTCTCATTTATAAACATATGGTTAATATGTATCAAAGTCTAGAATTTATATTCTCCTATTTTCCAAAGTTGTATATATATATTTCTATTCGCCAGTTTCTTCTCATTTTCTTATATCTAGTTACAACTCTTGTCTACCTATGTGTCTGGTGGTAGATGTTTCTGAAGAGCTGGTTATGGGATTGGAACTCATTCCCTTTTTCCTCTTGGTCAAGGGAAATAGTGGTTACATAAATGTTACTGTGTATACTGTTGAAAATAATTTACTCTTTGCTCCTATAATTTTCAACTGTTTACTCATAAATTCTGCACTCTATGTAATCATTTTCAGTGCTATGATGTTAGAGTAGTTTCATGAGGCCATTTTCTCTGATAAATTTTTTTTATATAAATATTTACTCCTTTCCTCCACTAGACTAAGTGTGGCTTATATACAACCTTGTTGTTTTAGACCATTTAATTTTCTGGAATTATAATGGAATGGTTGACTGAACCTGAGGTCAGTCTATAGAGTCTCTCATTCCGTTCTTTCATACATAGTATAAATTTTAATTCATTTCCTGCTATTATTCCAGTATACTACAGTGAATTCAATTTCTCTCTATGGTAGCTATAATAAAAATTATGCTAGGAAACAGAAGCAAATTAAAACAATTTCACAACTTTTTCCTGAAAGAACAAGGTTTCCTGAGATTTAAACCAACCCTGGGTTTAGAATTTATGTGGGATTCTACTTTACAGGATCTTCCTCTACAAATATACAGAATTATTAGGTTACTACCTCATGATTAAATTCTGTTAAATGTAGACTAGTAAAATTTAATACCTTAGAAATTTTTTTTTGTTTTTATATGTAGCCAATTCAAACCATAATAAATAGGAAGACAATTTAACTCAGAGACATACCACTCATGCAGTCGACCAACCTCCCAACCTTAGAGTTCTTCTGTCTCCCATAACTCACCCCCGAGCTAAGATCACCTCCTGGAACAAATCAACCTCTAATCTGTACAGGAGCAGCTTATTTAGGCTATTGTTCCCCAAAGCATGTTTCTAATTCTGCGTCCAGAATCTTAGGATGCTTTTCTTCCTGTTTGTCTATGCTTCCCAATTTTAGGGATTCTTTAAAGCTGTTTTATGCTTTTCCTCAGCTTTTCCAGCTTTTTACCTCTTCCCAACTACTTTCCTCATCATTGGGGAAATTCAGATTTTTCCTCAAAAATCTAAATTTAAAACTTACTTTCTTTCAAGGATTTTTGAAAGGTTGTGGGGAAATATTTGCCTCATCCATCCTCACAGATTTAGAAAGTGATCTCATCATCTCATTTTGGTCAATATGCACCACAATAATTTATTAATTTCCTCATTTAAATGTTTAATTACATTCACAAAATAATTATCCTTTGGGGTCCACTCCCCTTAGGATTAAAGTTCAAGTATCTAACTTTAAAATTCAATCACATGAATTGGGGGTGTTACATATTCCCCCTCTGAAAATAAACACCGTCCTCGGTGTTGTTATTCAACTACTAGAGTTTATTGTGCAAATAAAAATGGATATTTTTCCATCATTTCAGTCTCTCGTTCCCAGGTAGCTTCTTCAGCAGTAAAGTGCTTCCACTGCACCTTTACTCTGGCTACTGTTCTGCTTCTCAATTCAATTTCTTCCCGCTCCAATATTTGAAGCGGTTCTGGCAGAAACTCCCCTTCTAGTTCCACCTGTACAACATTCCAATCAACTATGTGAGAAGCATCATGCACATATCTTTTTAACAATGAAACATGAAATACATCATGAACTCTAACATGGGGTGGTAAGGCCAGCTTGTAAGCCACTGGTCCCACCCTTTCTAATACTTCAAAAGGACCACAGTATCTAGGGGCCAATTTTGCACAACTCCCAGCATAAACGGTGCTCGTTTTGGGTTTAATACGCAAATATACATGCTCCCCAACTTTAAATTCTCTATGCACTCTTTTCTTATCTGCATAACTCTTCTGGCGATCTTGTGCTGTCTTGATGTTCTTTTGTATCTGTTTGAAAATTCTTTCCATTTCTTGTAAAGCATCTGGTCCCAACATTAGTTTGTCTTATGGCTGACTGCAGCTCAAAGGAGTACGACACTTCCTTCCATACAGTGCCTCAAACAGACTCATTTTGATGGAGGATTGATAGCTGTTATTATAGGCAAATTCAGCTAAATGTAAGAAATCTTCCCACTTTGAGGGTCTATCCATCACATACATTCTCAACATGTCCTCCAAAATTTGATTAGTTCTTTCCGTTTGACCATCAGTCTGAGGGTGGTAGGCAGTGCTAAAATTCAATTTAGTGCCCATTCCTCCAAATAATCCCTTCCAAAAGGCTGTTGTAAACTTAGCATCCCTATCAGAAACAATCACCTTAGGAACCCCATGGAGCCTTACTACCTCCTTCAGGAATACATTCGCTACTTGAGTTGTTCCAAAGGTGGATTTCACTGGTATAAAGTGAGCAGCTTTGGTTAAAGTGTCTACTACTACCATTACAGAATCATGCTGGTATTTGGTTTTGGGTAATCCTGTAATGAAGTCCATGGAAACGATGTCCCACTTCCATTCTGCAATGGGAAAAGGGTTCAGAAGACCGGCAGGATGCTGATGTTCAACCTTAACTAATTGACATTCCATGCATCTACTTAAATATTCTGCTACATCTCTCTTCATTCCTGGCCAGAACAACTTCTTCTTCAGGGCTGTTAACATTTTCTGATATCCTGGATGCCCTACATAAGGTTGTTTGTGGTACTCATCCAGAATTTCCCTTTTTAAGGACTCTACATTGGGAATATACAATCTGTTTTTATAACAGATCAGCCCTTTTTGGTTTTGAGTGAAATCAGTTTTCTCTTTTTTCTGTAATTGCACCAGAAGTGTTTCATAATTTGGGTCTTGGTTTGCTGCCTTATTCACCAAATTTTCTACATCAATCTGAGCACTACTTCCAATATTATTGATATTCTAACAAGCATTTCTGCACAATGCATCAGCAACTTTATTTTCCTTCCCTCTAATATGTTTTATGTCCATGTCAAACTCACTTAAAAAGGATAGCCATCTAGCTTGTCTGGCATTCAAATCAGTTTGGGAAAAGAAATATTTGAGGCTAATATGATCAGTCATCAATGTAAATTTTTTCCAAGAAGATAGTGCCGCCACATTTTCAAAGCATGAATAACAGATGCTAATTCTAAATGATAGGCACTATAATTCTGTTCGTGTATCTTCAGTTTCTTAGATTCATAGGCAATCACTAAATTTTCCTGCAAAAGAACTCCTCCCAATCCATCTCTACATGCATCCGTACATACCACAAATTCCTTATCAGGATCTGCAATCTTCAGTATAGGGGCTGTAGTAAGCTTCAGTTTTAATTAGTCAAAACTGTTTTGGCATTTTTCAGTCCATTCAAACTTGACACCTTTCCTTTGTAAGGAAGTGATGGGATGTGCTATGGCAGAAAATCTCTCCACAAATCTGTGATAATAGCCTACAATCCCCATGAATGATCTAACTGCTGAAACATCAGCGGGTACTGGCCATTCTTTTATATCCTTTATCTTCTCAGGGTCAAAAACAAGGCCTTGTTTAGAAATAATATGACCCAAGTATTGGATCTTGTCCTTATAGAACTCACATTTGCTAAATTTGGCGTATAGCTGATTTTCCTTTAGAGTTTGCAATACTATCCTCAGGTGTTCTTTGTGTTCCTCCTCACTTTTTGAGTAAAATAAAATATCATCTATAAACACAAGGAAAAATTTATCCAAGTTCTTGTTTAACACACTGTTCATTAGGCACATGAATGTGGCAGGGGCGTTTGTCAAACCAAAAGGTAGGACTACAAATTCGTAGTGGCCATACCTGGTTCGAAAGACTGTTTTGATGATGTCTTCCTCTTTAATTCTAAGCTGGTGGTAACCAGTTCTTAAGTCAATTTTCGAGAATACTGAAGCTCCTCTCACTTGATCAAAAAGATCATCAATTCTAGGCAAAGGATATCTATTTTTAATGGTCAACTTATTTAGTTGCCGATAATCAATGCACATCCTGAAAGTTCCATCTTTCTTTTTCACGAACAACACTGGTGCTCCCCAAAGAGATACACTCGGTCTGATATACCCTTTATCTAGCAGTTCTTGCAATTGCATTTTCAGTTCCATAATTTCAGGAGGACTCATTCGATAAGGTGCTCGCGAAACAGGTGTTGCCCCTGGCACCAGATCGATTGAGAAGTCAATCTCTCTTTTGGGGGGAAGATGAGGGATTTCCTTTGGAAAAACTTCCTTGAATTCTCTTATTACTGGTACAGCATCCAGTAATTCTTCTTCAGTTTTCTGTTCTGTTTCTTCCACATGCACTGCATAAACTTGGTGTCCTTTCCTAGCTGTTCTTTTTAATTGCAATGCTGAAATTTGTCTTACAAAAATAGGTTTTGGTTTCCCTTTGAGAATAAAAGGTTTCCCTTCCTCATCTACACAATGCAAAGTCTTATCCCAGCAATTCATCAAAGCTTTCTTCTTTTCCAGCCAGTCCATTCCTATCAACAGATCATATGACCCTAAGGGTAGAATGTTCGAATTCACTTCTGTTCGAAACTCATTTAATTGGATTTCTGTTCTGGGCAGTTTATGTGTTACCTTTCTTTTTGTTCTAGTGGCCAGTTGTACCAACCATGACTGTTGAAATTTTTCAGTTTTTAAGTTACATTTTTCTACAATCTTTGGACTAATGTAACTCAAAGAAGCACCTGGATCAATCAGAACAGTAACAGGTAGGTCAGAAATCTTACCCTCCATTTCCACCATGGTTGCTTGATGTTCTGCTT
Source organism: Pinus albicaulis (assembly GCA_034641835.2). Taxonomy (NCBI): domain Eukaryota; kingdom Viridiplantae; phylum Streptophyta; class Pinopsida; order Pinales; family Pinaceae; genus Pinus; species Pinus albicaulis. Next base: position 382,157,941 of record CM076570.1, read on the forward strand.
GCCGATTTTCCAGGACTGCACTGATAGTTGGTATGTTTCTGGCTATATCATTTACTGTTGTCACTTCTCGATCCCTCATGAGCATATGAATGTTTCGATGAGGGCAGTCCCTCAAAATATGGGGTTCTCCACAGCCCCAACATTTCAAGGGCTCCTTCATTCTGACTGTCCCCTCCTTTTTACTGTCTCCATCTATTGGTTTTGAAGCCACTTGAGACTGGGCAGTTTTATTTTCTTTGGGTTTATTAAACCTTTTCCGTTGATGATCTCTGCCAAAATTCTTCAAATAGGCTGGTTTCTGTTTTCTCCCTTTGAATTCATTCTTATTTACCCAACTTTTCCCTTGTTCAGTTTTTCCTTTGAACTGTTGGTAACACAATCTAGCTTTTCTAACAGCTTCGTCCATTGTTTTTGGGTTTTCAAACTCAATTTTCTCTTTGTATACTGCAGGCAAAAAATTCAGAAACCTCTGTACCTTTGCCTTTTCTTCCCTTATGTAAGGTACATATCTTAATAGATTGGTAAATTTAGTAACAAACTCATCGATAGTGAGTTGTCCCAATCTAAGCTCATGAAATTCTTTTGCTTTGTCATCATAGTACCACTCATTCAAGTAGCGATTCTTGAATTTAGCCTGGAAATCTTCCCAAGTAACTGTCTTTTCATCTATGGCATGCACCATCTTTGTCTCCTCCCACCACAAGGTAGCCTTACCTTGTAGCTGGTAGACAGCTAATCTAGCCTTCAGATTGCTTTCATACTCATAAACCTGGAAATACTTAATCATATTCAGCAACCAGGCTTTAGCATCTTCCTCCTTCTCCCCATCATAGGAGGGAGGTTTGATTTTTCGGAATTCCCCTTGTAATTCCTTTTTCTGCTTATTTTGATGCCTAATAGCATCTTCCTCATTAGATTCATCAGTTTTCCTCTTTCCAGAACCTTCGCCTTCTTGGCTGTTCCATGAGGTTAATTCCCTGATGAGCTTTTCCTGCTCCTCACTGGCTAATGACAATCTGTCATTCTGGCTTTTTATCTCAGCCAATTATTGTTCCAAATTTCGCAACATAGCCATCATGGCCGCATTGGGATCTAGCTCACCACGCAGATTGACATAAATTTCACCACCTTCTTCCATTCTATCACCCCACTGTACACTACATAGCACAGGTCAGTGAAAAGAAAAGAACAAAACAAAAAAAAATAAACTTTTGCTATAGCAATAAAATTACACAGTGAGTACACAACAATCGTGAGCACAATGTCACCAACCCAGTTTTATAACTTGGGGCTATGATACCATTTGTCACACCTCCAAATTTCACACAGAAAAAAATAAAAATAAAAATAAAAAATAAAAAATAAAAATAAAAATAAAAATAAAAAATAAAAAAAATAAAAAAATAAAAAAAATTCTTCACGAATTCAGACTTATAAGCATAGGTTTATTATGACATTTCAAATCTTTTCACCATGATACTTTTCATCATCACATCATGTTGCAATTAAACCCTCTACCACTACCTCTTACCTTATGTTGTTTTTACTCCAAGTGTGAAGACATTTTATATGACTTTATTCTTTACACAAGTCTCGCATAACCTTGCGAACTCACCTTTGACTTAATGGTCACATATCTCATTCATTTAATTATTGAATCTAAAATAAACCATATGGTCCATTAACATGTATTATATAACATGATTTGAATGAGCCTTTTCCCAAGGCATTTTCGACCCTTCCACTATCCATAGCTACGATTTTTCCGCCATGTATATTGGTATAGACTTTGGGGTATCGATTCTTCATATAATTCGATGTACATAATATTATGAATTTACTTTTTCATGCGTTTGGAATTAACATATATATACACCTGGGTTGATATGACCACACATCATTGTACATAAGATTTTTAATCGATTTAAGATATGGTACTGGGCGTTGAGATCATTCTACACGTAGAGCGTATAATCACAATTGATTTGGGTTTCTATGTGCATTGCCACGGTGAAATTTTTATCCACGTCAGGCGTCATGATAAATAAATGAGTGTTGTATTGTTTACGTCGTGCTCCATACCCCTTCGTTTGCTTACATGGTGAATCCACGTCGTTGGGCTTACTCGGCTTACGTGGTGTACAACACTCACTCCGGTATATGCACAGGACACATTGAATTTAATTCGGATCTACACCCCATTAATGTTATACGACAGTCTTAACTCTCCACTGCTACCCTTCGATCCGTGTCTTGGCTTCTACGATTCTGCCAAGTGGACGATGGCGATCAATTCCGATTAGGGTTCAGGTGTTTTTCGAAGAATTATATAAGCCCTTGGTGTAGAGTTAAGTCGGTTTTCCACGTTAATCACTTTGTTGGGCACCTCTGCGTCTGCACAATTCTACTTCTGCCGAGGGTTTGCGATTCTCCATTGCAGAGAAGAATCATTGTGCACCTATTTCACCAACACGATATCAGGTAATTACCTCCACGCTCATTTTTACCTATCGTAGGTTTGAATGATTCAGAAAGTTGCTCGTAACTGGCCATATGTTGGTTCTGAGTATATATTTTCCAGGTTATCGTCGACCCTACTCTGGCGATTTCATAAAACGAGACTAATTTGTTTTATGCCTCCTGTGTAGCGTGCTTCGCATCCCTTTAGGCAGACGTCTACTACTCAGTGGATCTTTATGAGGTGGGTTTTTGTTCGTCCTGTCTCTGCATATAATTGTTATTTCCTCCTTATTCTATTCGAGGGTGTTTCGTATTAATCCCTCTCTATTTAAATTTTGATTCCAGGAGCTCGGCGCATCTGAGATTTGCGTTTCACAGGTAGTGTCTTAACACCATGAGCATTTTCTTCATTCACTTGTTTCCCCACGATGGCGCAAATGCCTAATTCCCATTTTGGTTTGAATTTGTCTTCTACAGGTAACCAAAGATTTCTGGCATGCTTATGAACGAAGTCCGTAACCCTTTCAATCGTTATGGATGCTAACATAGGTCTCCTTACCGTCCAGGTCGGTATACTTATGGGATTACTTCCCCTCTCCTGTTGCATTGTTTCGTGGGCGTCGAAACATTGTTCTCTTGTGATGCTGTGAATTGTTCCTTGAGGAACGAGACTCTATCAGAGTCATGCTTTTGTTTTTTTTGGTTATCGTTGTCACTCCTGGATGGCGCTCATTTAAATTTGTTCTATTGAGATAGGGGTTGTGAGTTTTATACCCCAGCCTGATAGGCTCAGCATGTATTTCGATATTTTTGGACATATATATATATATATATACTCCCTATTGTCTTAGGTCGAATTCAATATACGACGCTACAGTATAAATTTACATGGACTGTCTGAATCGTGTATATGATTTCATACCATGGAATTTTGCTTTGTTTAGTTGCTCGTCAGAACAGTATTTGGTTCTCGGTAATACTAATGTTGTTCCATATTCCTTGGTTGCATTCATCAGAATTTTCAGGCAGTTATATTAAATGTTTATCTCTTCTTCTGATGTATTTCATTCATTATTTTCTGTGGTTAGGAATCTCCACTCTGGTACTTGTATCATAATTACAGTTTCCTCTGTTCATGGTTACATTGAACTTGTTTTACCATTATCTGTCTAGACATATGAATGGCATGCGGGAAATAGTGAAATAGTGGTTACATAAATGTTACTGTGTATACTGTTGAAAATAATTTACTCTTTGCTCCTATACTTCTCAACTGTTTACTCATAAATTCTGCACTCTATGTAATCATTTTCAGTGCTATGATGTTAGAGTAGTTTCATGAGGCCATTGTCTCTGATAACTTTTTTTTTTATAAATGTTTACTCCTTTCCTCCACTAGACTAAGTGTGGCTTATATACAACCTTGTTGTTTTAGACCATTAATTTTCTGGAATTATAATGGAATGGTTGGCTGAACCTGAGGTTAGTCTATTGAGTCTCTCATTCCGTTCTTTCATCCATAGTATAAATTTTTAATTCATTTCCTGCTATTATGCCAGTATACTATAGTGAATTCAATTTCTCTCTATGGTAGCTATAATAAAAATTATGCTAGGAAACAGAAGCAGATTAAAACAATTTCACAACTTTTTCCTGAAAGAACAAGGTTTCCTCAGAGTTAAACCAACCCTGGGTTTAGACTTTCTGTGGGATTCTACTTTACGGGATCTTCCTCTACAACTATACAGAGTTATCAGGTTACTGCCTGATGATTAAATTCTGTTAAATGTAGACTAGTAAAATTTAATACCTTAGAAACAATTTTTGTTTTTATATGTAGCCAATTCATACCGTAATAAACAGGAAGACAATTTAACTCAGAGACATACCACTCGTGCAGTCGACCAACCTCCCAACCTTAGAGTTCTTCTGTCTCCCAGAACACACCCCCGAGCTAAGATCACCTCCTGGAACAGATCAACCTCTAATCTGTACAGGAGCAACTTATTTAAGCTATTGTTCCCCAAAGCATGTTTCTAATTCTGCATCCAGAATCTCAGGATGCTTTTCTTCCTATTTGCCTAGGCTTCCCAATTTTAGGGATTATTTAAAGCTATTTTATGCTTTTCCTCAGCTTTTCGAGCTTTTTACCTCTTCCCAACTACTTTCCTCATCATTGGGGAAATTCAAATTTTTCCTCAAAAATCTAAATTTAAAACTTACTTTCTTTCAAGGATTTTTGAAAGGTTGTGGGGAAATATTTGCCTCATCCATCCTCACAGATTTAGCAAGTGATCTCATCATCTCATTTTGGTCAATCTGCACCACAATAATTTATTCATTTCCTCATTTAAATGTTTAATTACATTCACAAAATAATTATCCTTTGGGGTCCACTCCCCTTAGGATTAAAGTTCAAATACCTAACTTTAAAATTCAATCACATGAATTGGGGGTGTTACAAATTCAAAATCTGTAGCATAGAATTTCAAATGATCTTGTGATTAAATTTTACTATTTTTTTTTTTACTTTTTCTATAGTTTCTTTTACGCAGTAAGAGAAAAAATTCAATTTGTTTTTCATTTTCAGAAACAAAAAAAAAGATCCATTTTTACCCTAAACCCTTCATTATTTTTTTTCCGCCCTTTCTTCTCCCTATTTCTGTGATTTCAGAAATGGACAAAATTGCATCACAGGAGGAGCCATCTCAACAACAATGTGCTTCAAATTTAATATGTAATCATTGAATTTTTCGATCATTAGGTATAATAAATAAAGAATTTAGCATTAAATATTAATTTTCAAGTATTTTCTTGCAGAAAAAAAAAGGAAGAAAAGAAAATGGAACCCATTCAGCACATAAAATAGGATGACAAGTAAGAAAATAGTTGATATCTAAGTTTGTGAGTAATTTTTACTTCCTTATAACAACTTAACTAGATTTCATTTTTTTATTTTTAAGTTGTTTTACAAAAATCATCATTGAATGTCTCCAAACAGGTGCTAACATACAAAGAAGAACCATAAGAGGAATTGATTGAGATTGGGTTAAATATGGGTTTTGAATATATGTTGGCATATCAGAAATTAATTGCGGAATTCATAAGAATCTATCGATTTTTCTTTACATAGCTCCGTCTATAATTAATAGAACAAAATTTTTTTTATATTAAATATATGATTTGTTATGGAGTATAAAACTTACAGGAAACAAAGTATGGAATTGTGCCAACAGATGAAATCTTGAAAGATGGCATACTACATGGTTTTGAAATAATGTGCATAGTTCATGAGTCAATTGTTGTTATGGTACGTCATTTATTTTCAATTTACATTGATGTATATTATTTAATATTGCAATTTTCATTATTCTCACCAATGTATATACACTCATTACAGTTTATTTTTATGTTTGTAGATGGAAGGTGAAGAAGAAGAAAACAATCAACATCGTGAAAAAAACATTCCTAAAAATAACCTTAGTCATGGAAGTAGCTCTAGCAGTGACAATAGTTCAAGTGAAGAATGATGATCACTATGTTTGGATATCAAAGCAACGCATTGTATTTCTTGAAATATTTGTCTGTGAAATCAAACATTTTGTTTAATGTAATGGACATAGTGTCCCAATTGAAAGACAAAGGGATACCAATAACTACCCCATTTTGTATGACAAAGACTGTCTTATATATATATATATATATATATATATATATATATATATATAATAAAATATGTTTTAAGTTATTCTATTGCACTCTCCATTGTCACTGTGAAATGTAACACCAATTACTAAATTTATGGATGATTAAATATTATAATGCAGAGATGTGAAATCTAATGATATGATATAACAAATTAATCCAAACATCACATCCAATTGCACTAATAAAAATTTAATTCATATCAATATTGTTATAAGATATATATGTGTTGTCTTTTGATGAATAATGAATTTTAAAAAATCACAATAATTATGATATGATATAACAAATTAATCCAAACATCACATTCAAATGCAATAATAAAAATTTAATTAATATGAATACTGTTATAATGTGTGTCGATTTTTGATGAATAACGAATTTTAAAAAATCACAATAATTGCACTGTCATAGGTCGATGTTTCTAAAGAATAAAAAATGAATACCGATGCATGTTAGTTACTATACACTGGTGCGTTTGTATGATACAGTGCATTGATGCATTTCTACGACCTATAGGCACTGTAAAAATACCAAATTCCAATTATAAATCTCGGTGCGTTTGTGCGATATTGCGCATTGGTGCGTTTATGTGAGACTACACATCGGTGCATTTGTACGACCTATGGGCACCACACAAATACCAATACCAATTATAAATCTTGGTGCGTTTTTGCGATACTACACACTAGTGCGTTTATGTGAGACTACACATCGGTGCATTTGTACGACCTATGGGCACCACACAAATACCAATATGAATTAGAACAATGGGTGTGTTCTTCTGATAATTCGCACTGGTGCATTTCTATAAGTCTATGTACCAGTGCGTTGAGACAACCTATGGGCACCGCAAAAATCCCAAGACCAATTGGAACGGCCCTGTGCGTTGTATCACCAACACTACACTCGGTGCAGTTTTATACCTTGATGACCCAGTGCATGCACCTTCGACCGACCCGAGCCACCTTCTAGATGACACGCAACGGTGCGTTGACACCTTAGTAGTGCACCGACGAAAAAAATATCCGCAATAACCTTCGACCGCCCAATTTTTTTAGTTGCGTTGAATTTTCATTAAAAGCTCTGCCAAATCCTCCGTAACCGTAAATGGATGTTGTAACAAATGTTGGTTTCACAATTTTGGCCAATTTTATAACACTAAAACCCTCCTTGATAACCTCCTATAGAGGTTCTTTTCCTTATAGTGCTAGAGATATGCACTATGATTAACACACACCCTTTTCTACAACTACACCTTTCCTACATAGTTGTCACCATTCTAACCGATGTAGCCTTATTATTACCTTGCAATATTCTTTGTTCCCCATTGTCATTGAAGCATTCAATGGCCTTGTCATAGAAATCTACCTTGGTCCTACGAAGATACAACTAGTACATACCCAACAACATATTGTATGATCCCAATGAAAGTATATTCAAATATGTTGATGTAGGCGTACCATTCAGCTCAAATGCACAAGCTCTTCCCCAATGATGAATTATTTTCATTGTACATGTAGCCAACTGCACTAGCCAAGATTTTTCATGCACTTATTTACTCTAACACCACTTATCCACCAGTTCAGGGTAAAGGTAGCTATAATTAGATATAGGGTCAATCAAAATAGAAAAAAATTGATCACAAATCTTAATGTCCATATCGATCATAAAAACCTTGTGATCTGCATGCCTATTATCCAATGTTGCATATATATGACGAATGCTTGGCCCAACATCCCCAATTTCTTGTGTTTCTTGTGCCCTATAAATCTAAGGCCTACCAACCTGATACTACGGACAATACCTCTTAGCATGCTCCTTACCACTGTCATGTCCCCAATTTTTTTTTTCATATCACTCTTTTCATTTATTCATCACCGGTCCACCCATTTCATCTATAGATAATTTATTTGCTTCTAACAACTTAAATAAATTTGGTTCTTAAGTAAGGTTGAAGAACTCTTATATCCCTATTTAATTTCATGAATGCTAAGGTTTTGTTACAATGGTTCCCTAACCATTACATATATAATTACTGTTTATATATTCCCTTAGTCGCATTAAACTATATCCTATACTCTATACCCTTAATTAATTTTATACACAGTATAGTGGGTTATAATAGTGCCCAAACTCCTACATATTATTCATACCTTTACCTTTTCCATGGAAATTATATTACTGCCTCCTACCATATTCGTATAGTCCCTTAAGGCTCCTTATGCACTTAATGAATGTAACTTCCTCAAGAAGTGTCCCACTCCAACATTTCCACTTGTCAAAGGCCATGTGACAGCCGTCCCTCCTCGAATGGCCTTCGAAATTCTTGAGGATTTGGAGGAACGACTGTGATCTTGTGTGAAGGATCTACGGTTCACAAAGGATCTTGCAAAACACTAAGGTATTACCTATCTTACCTTTCCTCATTTCAACATTTTGTTCACAAGGTGTGGCTGTCATGCTTGAGGGTGTTGTTACTCGGTTATTTTAGACCTTCATATCATTTCCAAGTTGCTATGGTATCTCTATTTAGTCACGGTGACGCCCCTCTGCATTCATCCTCTGTATTAGAATGTTGAATAAGGGAGTATGTGGCTACGCAGTGAATTTATTCACCCTTTTTCTGAGAGATAAGGTGTTTCGTTGTGTTTTCTCAGTACTCAAATTTGGCGTAAATGTTATTTGATATTTTTCTTCCTTACCTTTCCATATTTTCTAATAATTTTTGTCTCAATGTTTGCAAAGAAACCCTATGATAGGGTCAACCTTGGCACTCGAAATATTAGGTAATTTCTGACTCGGTCACTCTATTATTTCATTATTACTCTATTTTTTATTTTTTTTAATAATATATACCCAGCTTAGAATGGTGTTGTCTTCATGCAGGGGAAGGACCTCTAGTTTTCTTGCATGGAAACTTGGGTAAAAATATTCACCCTTCTTATAGTGTTAATGGGGAAATATTATTGGCTTTGATTCGTTGATATTATGCCCCTTTCCTTCAATACAAGGGCAATTTATATTTATGCATTCAATTCTAGGTTTGGACAAGGTACTTTGGATTTGTTAACCAGAGTATTTGTTAACCTATGTTCTACCCATTTTATTTCTTTGTTTGATTCTTGTGCATTTTCTATTTCAAACAGAGCATTTAAATAATCTATGTTCTATCCATTTTATTTTCCATTTTATTATTTTGAATTTTATATTTTAACCAGAGAATTTGATAATATATGTTTTACCCATTCATTTCTGGGTTTCCTTAATATGAATGCAATACATTATACAAAGTATTTTCTATTTGGGGTTTTTCGCTTCTACAATTCCAGCGTGCTTATGCAAAAAACCTTTATCACACCTATTAAAACCAATCCCAATGACAATAAGAGAACCAATAACACACATGCATGTTCCATGCATGCCAAAACTGGTAATGAAATCATACATGCAACTCGATACCTGAAATTATTCATGGTGTAGCCTCTTGATCCTACTCTTCCTTACTTGATATTTTCCTCTCTCTGCTTTATTTTCCTTCCTTTTCCTTCCTTCCTCCAATGCTAGAGTGCTCCAATAATAATCTAAGTGTATGAGAGTGTCAGAGAGTAGATAGAGAATAGAGAGAGATTCAAAATGGTGCTAACAAAATGTTAAACTAACAAAAGATATGAATTGGTGCTCAAAATCCTTTTTATTAACAAGGCCTCTATTTTCTTCATTTTCTATTATTTTACATCATTTTTCTCCTCACATGCAACATGTGGCCTTTCATCTTCCTTTTTTCCTATTTTCCATTATTTCCATAAATAAAATACCAATTAATGCCAATTTTCCTTCTCAAATATGTTTTCATTGTCTTTTCCATTTCCATAGCCATAATAAAGAAAATGAACACCCACATTAGGATTTTTTCGCAAAATTAAACTTGGAATATGTGTCCCATGACCTTGGTTATTATTTTTCCTTTACTAACTTTATTACATGGATTTTTTTCCAGGGATGTTACAGAACGCTCCCCCTTCAGGTAATGTCATCCTCGGTGTTCAATGACACCTACAACTAGCAAGACCTTGAAAAAGAAAAATATACTGCCCATGGACGTTTATAACTTAGCCCATTGCAGTATTTACAATGATAAACCTATTGTAAAGAAAAATAACATGACAACCATAACAACACGACAACCATACCACTTATTGGAGCTTTATAGCACAACTCATGCAGTATTTACATACTCATGCATATATATACATAAGCAAAAAACCACCCTAAAACATATACCAAAAGGCATCCACTAAACCAGCGAATAGAGAAGGATAGGTACCCTACATTTGATTATCCATCTCCCATGTAGTTTCGTCAGGTCCAAAGTGCTTCCATTACAATTTAACTTTCTCAATATCTTGATTTCAGAGCATGAACATCTTTTGCTGCAAAATACACTAAGATTTCGGCTATAATTATCCTTTTGGATCCACCTCCAATACAAACATTTCAATCACACGATCAACATATTTAACATATATCTTGATAAATTACACATGGAAAAAATCATGTAATTTCACAATCATAGGCAGTAAAAGTTGATAGACTACTGGCCCAATCCTCTCAATGATCTTAAAAGATCCACAAAACCGAGGTGTCATCTTGGAACATGATCCAATCCTCAAGGATATATTCTTGGTCTTGGTGCACAAAGACAAATTTTCCCCAACCCAAAGCTTCTTAAACAACCTATGTTGATTTACATAACTCTTATGTGTATGTAGTGTTTCATTTAGATTCTTCACGATAACCTGCATTTCCTGTTATATCTCTACCAACATGTCTAGTCCAATCAAGGCACTGTTCACTGGATCACTCCAAATTATGGTAGTATTATAACTCCTCCCATAAATTTCCTCAAATGGACTCATCCTTAGACACTCCTGATACCCATTGTTGTAATTGAACTTAAAAAAAGGAAGACACTCTTTCCAATTCCACTGTTGATGCATCACATGCATCCTCAACATGTCCTCCAATATCCTGTTGACCCTTCTCTGCCTGTCCATCTATCTATGAATGATAAGTTGTGTTAAAGGCCAAATATATACCCAATATTGCAAATAACATTTTCTAGAACCAGGAAGTACACTTAGAATTCCTATATGATACAATATTATTTATAATGCCATGCAACCTCACTACATATTTGATGAAGATCTATGCTACATCATTAGTTGAATAATTATACTTAACTGGAATGAAGTGTGCTACCTTTTTCAACATTTACACCACATCAATGATAGAATTATTTTGTCTAGATGGTCTCGAAAAACCTATAATGAAGTCCATGGAAATGACTTCCAATTTTCATTATGGAATCGTAATCGGTTGCAGTAATCCGCATGAATTCTTACACTCAATTTTTACTTATTGAAAATCAAAGAATCTAGCCACATGTGTTGCCATTTCCTTCTTCAGATTCGACCGATATTATAACATCTTCACCTTCGTCAATGTCTTCTGGTATCCTGGGTGACCTGGGTATGGTTTAGCATGAAATTCCCTCAAGGTAAGATTATTGAGATAACTTATGTGTGGCACATATATCATATCCCTATATCTGACCAAAACATCCACCATGATATGTTAGTTCACATTTTGATCACCTGTACCCTGTTGTAACTTTTGCATAAGCTCCCTATACATGTCATCCTATTTTCCTGCCTGCATGATTCGATCTTGTAAATATGTTCCATAGAAGCTCATATTTTTTATGTGATTCACCTATACCCTTCTGCTAAGAGAATCTACAATCATGTTTTATTTACCTTTAATGTACCTGATCTCGAAGTCGAACTAACTAATTGTGGCCAACCATCTAGCTTATCTAACATTCAAGTTCGGTTGGTCAAATATATATCTCAATCCACTGTGATCACTAATCAATACAAAGGTCATACAAAGAATATAGTATCTCCACATATTCAATGCATGGATGTCACTGCTAACTCTAGATCATGTGTCAAATAAATTTTCTCATCCTCATTCAATTTATGTGACTAATAACATACTACCAGTCCTTCCTGCATGAGGAATCTAGCAAGTCATCCCATGAAAGCATCTATGCATACCACAAACTCTTTTTCTAGATATTCAATAATTAAAACTGGAGAATTTGTCAACAACTACGTCAACTACTCAAAATTTGTTGTACACTCCTTTAACCATTTGAATTTCTTACCATTCCTCTACAATGACATAATAGGATATGAAATCCATGATAATTTCTTGATGAATCTCCTATAATAACATGCTAATCCCATAAAGGACATTACCTCATCTGCATTCCTGTGAGCTTCCCATTCCATGATATCTATTATATTTTCTTAATCCACTGCTATGCCTTATTTGGAGACCACATGCTGCAAGTAATGTACCTCTATATGAGATAAATCACAATTATTGAGCTTAGCATACAATTAATGCTCTCTCAATAATCTCAATATTGTTTCTATATGTTTGGCATGTTCTTCCTCATTCTTAGAATATATCAATATATCATCAATGAACACAACAACAAACTTCTCTAGATAAGGACATGACACATTATTCATCAAGAACATAAAAGTAGTTGGAGCATTAATCAAACCAAATGGAACTACAAAAAACTCATAATTCCCATACCTAGTTCGGAAAATAGTCTTGTAAATATCCTCGTCATTGATGCGTACTTGATGATATCCTAATCTCAGATCAATCTTTGAGAATATTGTTTCTTCGTTCATGTAATAAAAAAAATCATCAATCCTTGACCAAAGATACATGTTCTTCATGGTTTCCCTGTTCATTTGATTGTAATCAACAAATAACTTGAGAGCAGCATCCTTCTTCCTCACAAATTATACCAACGTGCCCCAAGGTGATACACCTGTCATATTATGTCTCTTCTCAATAATTTCCTTCAAATACAACTTTAGTTCTACCAACTTTGGTGTGCTTATCCTATAAGGTTCCTTTGACGCTAGTGTTGTCCCTGGTACCAACTTAATGGAAAATTTCACTTCCATGTGAGATGACAACTCTGAAATCTCTGCTGGAAACACATCCTAAAACTTCTAGACAACCAGGTAGCTGCTCAATACCTCTGAATCCTCAACATCATTACCTTTATCACTAGATATATGCACTATGAATAACACACAACCTTTTCTACAACTACATAGTTGTCACCATTCTAACCGATGTGGCCTTATTCTTATCTTGCAAGATTCTTTGTTCACCATTGCCATTCAAGCATTCAATGGCCTTGTCATAGCAATCTACTTTCATCCTACGGAGATACAACCAATACATCCCCAACAACATATTGTATGAGCCCAATGAAAATACATTCAAATATGTTGATTTAGGTGTACCACTCAGCTCAAATGCATAAGCTCTTACCCTATGATGAATTATTTTCATCATACATGTAGCCAATTTTGCATGCAATTCTTTAATCAAACGCCAATTATCAAGTAGTTCAAGGTTAAGCTAACCATAATTAGATATAGGGTCAATCAAAATAGAAAAAAAATTATCACAAATCTTACAATCCATCTTGATCATAAATACTCGGTGAGATGCATGCCTATTATCTAGCATTGCAAAGATATGAGGAATGCTCAGACCAACATCCCGAATTGCTTGTGATTCTTGTTCCCTATAAATTTGAGGCCTACCAACCTGATACTATGGACAATACCTCTTAACATGCTCCTTACCATTATCAAGTCCCTAATTTTTTTTTTCTTATCACTCTTTTTGTTTATTCATCACCAATCCACCCATTTCATCTTAAGATAATTAATCTGCTTCTAACACCTTAAATAAATTTTGTTCTTAAGTAAGTTTGAAGAACTCTTATCTCCCTAGTTAATTTCATGAATTCTAAGGTTTGGTTACTATGGTTTCCTAACCATTACATAGATAATAGTCTCTATATATACCCTTAGTCACATTAAACTATATCGTATACCCTATACCCTTAATTAATTTGATACACACTATAGTGAGTTATAATAGTGCCCAAAATATTTCATATTATTCATACATTTACCTTTGCCATGGAAAATATATTACTACCTCCTACCATACTCGTATACTCCCCTTATGTTTGATATTAAGGCTCTTTACGCACTTAATGAACTTCCCTTCCTCAAGAAGTGTCCCACTCCACATTTTCCACTTGTTGGAGGCCATTTGATAGCCTTCCCTCCTCACATGGCCTTAAAAATCCTCGAGGCTTTGGAGGAACGACTGAGATCTTGTGGGGAGGATCTACGGTTCAGAAAGGATGTTGAAAAACACTAAGGGCTTATTTGGCTTACCTTTCCTCATTTCGAGATTCCATTCACAAGTGTGGCCACCATGCTTGAGGTTGTTGTTACTTGGTTAGTTTAGACTTACATATCATTTCCAGGTTTCTATGGTAGCTCTATTTAGTCCCAATCACACCTCTCTGCATTCATCTTGTTCATTAGAATGCTGACTGAGGGAGTATGTGGCTACACAATGAATTTCTTCACCCTTTTTCTTACAGGTAAGGTGATTCATTGTGTTTTCTTAGTACTTGACTTTGGCGTAAAATTTAATTCAAATTTTTCTTCCTTACCCTTCCATATTTTCTAATAATTTTCATCTCAATGTTTGTAGAGAAACACCATGACAAGGTCAGCCTTGGCACTCGAAATCTCAGGTTATTTCTGATTCAGTCACTCTGTTTTTCATTATTACTCTATTTTTTTTTTAATGATATATACCCATATCACAGTGGTGTTTTTCTTCATGCAGGGGAAGGACCTCTAGTTTTTCTGTGTGGTCACTTGGGTAAGCTTCTTCACCCTTGTTATAGTGTTAATGGGGAAATATTATTAGGTTTGATTCATTAATCTCATGGCCCTTTCCTTCATTACAAGGGTAATTTCTATTTATGCATTCAATTCCTGGTTTGGACAAGGTACTTTGGATATGTTAACCAGAGTATTTGTTAACATATGTTCTACCCATTTGATTTATGTGTTTGATTCTTATGCATTTTCTATTTTGACCAGAGCATTTAAATAATCTATGTTTTATCCATTTCATTATGCATTTTATTATTGTGCATTTTATATGTTAACCAGAGCAATTGATAATATATATTTTACCCATTAAATTTTGTGTTTCATTAATCTAAATGCAATACATTATACAAAGTATATGCTATTTGGGTTTTTTCACTTCTACAGTTCTAGCATGCTTATGCAAACTGGTATATCAAATTGGTTTTCTGGTTGGAGGTTCTATAAATTGTTGTTGCCTCCTCTTTGCATTGATGTACATTGAGTTTGGAATACAGGGCATATCCTCTGTGTAAGAATACTAGGCTAGATTCTCATGTTAGATCATTGGGTTTTTCCGCCGAGGTTGAACCTCCCATCCACGACAAGGAAGTGAGGGTGAAGAGAAGAAAAATTATCCTCACGTTCCTCCTTCCACGGGTAATTTCGACACATATGAAATTCAAGGTTTTCAATTCATTCATTTACATATTAAATGTGGTGGAGTATTCATTCTCTCACGACATTATTTCTCTTATATGCATAGGTGGAGTCAATCCACATCGTGACTATGTATTCATGTAACTTATGTTTGTGTCATCACATAGTGATTTTTCTATATGATAATGCTCTATTCCTTTTTGGATCTTTTCTAAATTTGTGTTCTTATTTGCGCATGTATGACATCGTATTTTTTGGTCTGCATGAAATTCATTGTTCGACCATTTTCCCATACTTACAGGTTGCGTACTTTTCAGGTTGGTAGTACACTTGTTTCCGCCATAGCTCTTCTTCTAGCGAGGGTTTGGGGTTTGATTATATTAGGTGATGATATTGTAGCTTCTACATTCTGATGTCAGTTCCATAAATGGCCTATCAGTCTGATGAAACTTTGTAATGTATTTTTCCTATTTATAACATAGTCATGCACTGGTGACTGTATAAAATTAAGGAGTCAAGTGTTTTTTTTGTATCTCGACAATTTGATATTTAACTCTCGATATGAATTTCATTTCCTGAGAATGTTATAGGAGGGATGCGTATGCATTTCATCATACTATATTAATGCAATTATCAGTTTTGGTTTATCATATATACCTCCAGATGTTAGATGATTTACTCCTATATGATATCGATTTCTGTATTTATGCCATATGAATGAATCTTGTTACTGAATTTGCAAAAGAATTATGTGGATTTAGCTTATGTTTAAATGTGAAGTGAAGCTTCTTTCTACACTGTATTACATATTTACTTCTTTTTTTTGTTATAGTATATAGGTATACTTTGCTTAAGAATTAAATCATGGTTTCACTTTTTAATTTACATAGTATCTTAGATGTATCATTCTTAGTTTGATTTAATGCTTCTAGAGAATCAAAATAACATCATTTTTCAAATTCTATATTTGTTTGATCTTAGTCTCTAAATTTCAAACTTCTGATATTCATTCCAGCAATAGATCAAAATTAACATTTTCTAACACCGACATGATTTGGTGTACCTAACTCACCTTTTATCCTCAAGGTAGTGTGACTGTAATTATTATCTAAAATAATGACCAATGGTCATAGTTCTTTTGTCATAAAAATTTAATAATATATCTCCTTTATCCCTTGCATATGTTACAAAGGATATCTTAGTTTTTTTTACTAACTTAAAACTTTGTTGTAAGTGTATGCTTACATATTGGATTGAAAATGGGTTCATAATCCTACTCATGATTATAGTTAAATATATTGTATATAAATCTATTGTACATAAATATACTCTACAGAGTATTGAAGGAGAATAAGGGAACTAGTAGACCCATCCATTCAACATCTCATTAAATATCTTCTAGGAGTATTACCACTGCACAACGACTACTTCATGACTTTGGAATGAACTAATTTCTTGGTTCAAGGTTCCATAGTTAGTATTCCTTAAACCATTTTCGATACCATTCCACACTTCTTTAGTACAAGAATAATCACTTATTCCAAAGCAGAAATTTTCTATCAAAACTTAGACAATTTGATGCATCTAATCATTATTATAACACAAGAATTTGATTATAAATTTTTCTACATGCTACAAACTAGCTTGTAAAGACGATTTTCCTCCCAATCACCAGCTTCCCCTCAGAGCTCTCCCCCAAGAAAAGATCTATTTTTCCCCAGTGTTGATAACCTCTTTTCAAACTAGTGAAGGCACTTTTAAGCCAACATTCCCCAACAAGTTTACATAACAGTGTCCCATTATTCTAGGTTGTTGTTTCCCATATCCTAAGATTTTAATTTTTTTTTCCAACAAATTTTTTGTTTTAAAAACTCCCTTTTCCTCAACGTTGTTTTTTTTCTTACCTCTTCCCAATAACTTCCCTCTTTACTGAGGAATCCTTAGATATTTTCTTCTATCTATTTTTTTTTAATTTTATTTCTTTCCAAAGGAATTTTTTGGAGTATTTCGGAAAGTATGAAATTTTATCATATCCTCATGGATAAGAATTTCCAGATCTTTCTATACTCTTTCTTTACAAAATTGATACAATTTTTCTTCAACAACTGATAATTATAATTATAATTCCTCCAACAACATAATTGTTCCATAGGTCCACATAGTATTTGTCCTATCTACATAAAACATAGTAAATGTAAATCAGGGGTATTACATAGTCCCCCCCTAAAACAAAAACACCGTCCTTAATGTTGGAAGATAACTATTTATTTTGTGAACAATTTTGTGAAATATCTTTTCATGCTCTCTTCTCGCTCCCATCTGGCCTCCTCAGGTGTAAAGTGTTTCCACTACACTTTCACCTGAGCAAATGTTCTATTCCCGAGAATGGTTTCTTCCCGTCCCAATATATGAAGTGGTTCTAGAAGAAATTCCCCTTCAGTTTCCACCTGTATAAAATTCGAGTCAACCATGTGAGAAGGATCATGAACATATTTTTTCAATAATGAAACATAAAAAAAAATATGAGCTCTAACATGACTAGGTACATCCAATTTATATGCTACTCGGCCCACTCGTTCCAAAACCTAAAAGGGCCTGTATTATCGCGGTGCTAACTTAACACAAATATCGATGTGAAGGGTTCTCTCACGAGGTTTTATCTTCAAGTACACAGGATCCCCAATCTTAAATTCTTTGTGTATTATTTTTTATCTGCATTACTCTTTTGGAAATCTTGAGATGCTTTAGTGTTCTATTCAATTTGTTGCACTATTTGTTCCATTCCATGTAATGCCTCGTGTCCAAGTACTAGTTTTTCCTCTGGTTGACTCCAACTAAGTGGAGTATGTCATTTTCTACCATATACGGCCTCGAACGGAGTCATCTTAATAGAGGTTTGATAGCTCTTATTATATGAAAATTCTGTTAAATGCAAAAAATCTTCCCACCTGGTCAATCTATCCATTACGTACATGTGAAGCATGTCCTCTAGTATTCGATTTGTTCTTTAGTCTATCCATCGGTCTGGGGATGATAAGTTGTGCTGAAATTCAATTTTGTTCCCATCCCTCCAAACAAAGTCTTCTAGAAGGTCGATGTGAGCTTTACATCCCTATCAAAGATTATCATCTTTGGTATCTCATAAAGTTTAAAAATTTCCTTCATAAACACATTGGCCACTTGGGCTGCTTCAAAGGTAGATTGCACCAAAATAAAATGTTCATCCTTTGTTAGTGTGTCCACTACTACCATAATGGATTCATGCTGATACTTAGTCTGAGGTAGTCCTATTATGAAATCAATGGACATTACTTCCCATTTCCATTCTAGAATCGGAAGGGAGTTTAGAAACCCTATGGGGTGTTGATGTTGTACCTTGACATGTTGGCACTCTAAACATCCTTCTAGATAATCAATTGTTTCTTTCTTCATTCCAGGGTAAAAAAAAAATCGCAGTGTTGTCACCATCTTTTGGTAACCCAGATGATCTGAATAAGGTATCTTATGGTATTCATCCATTATCATCTGCTTCAAACTAAGTATGTTAGCAATATATAGTATTTATTTATAAACTGTTAATCCTTTCAGGTTCTTGGTATACTCTGGAATTCTTGGTTGTTGTATTTTTTTTTTCTGCAATTCCAAATACCATGGGTGTTGTGACCGAACTTCTTGAACCTGCTCTTCAAAATTGGTTTTTACACTGCTACCTTTGTAAGAAAAAAATTGATGAGAGTGTCTACATAAGGCATTTTCAATTTGGTTTTATTTTCCTTTCATATGTTTGATTTCCATATCAAACTCGCTAATGAAAGCTAACCATCTTGCTTGTCTTGCATTCAAATCTGGCTGACTAATGAAATATCTCAAAGTAATATGGCCAATCATGAACACAAATTTCTTACCCAATGGATAATGTCACCACATTTTTAATGCATGTATGAAAAGAGCTAACTCTAAGTCATAAAATACATAATTATACTCATGTTTTTTCATTTTCCTATACTCATATGCTATTACCGCATTATATTGCAGCAATACTCCTCCCAGTCCTTCTATGCAAGCATTAGTGCACATAGTAAAGTCCTTTGTTGGATCAACAAATTTTAGGATCGGAGCAATAGTAAGTTTTTGTTTCAGCTTCTCAAAGCTTTCTTGACATTGGTTTTCCACTCAAACTTCACCCCTTTTTTTAAGTAAAGAGGTAATTGGATGATCTAATGCAGAAAATCCCTCTATAAATCTGCGATAATATCCAGCAATACCCATGAATGAATGGATTGCTGATACATCAGTGGATACGAGCCAATTTAAAATTTCTTTTACTTTTTTCCAGGTCTACCGCCAACCCCTCCTTTGAAAGAAAATGTCTTAAATAGTGAATCTTTGGTTTGTAAAACTCACACTTGTTGATTTTTGCATATAGCTAGTGTTCTCTTAGTGTTTGCAACATTATTTGTAGGTGTTCCTAGAATTCCTATTTGTTCTTAGAGTACACCAGAATTTTATCTATGAAACAAGCACAAATTGATCAAGATATTTGTGCAGGACATTGTTCATGAGACACATAAAGGTAGTAGGAGTGTTAGTCAGTCTGAAAGGTAGGAATATGAGCTCGTAATGTCCATACTGAGTTCTAAAAGTTTCTTTATGGATGCCTTCATATTTTATGTGAAGTTGGTGATACCCAGTTCACAAATAATTTTTTGAAAATATGTTTGCTCCCCTTACTTGCTCAAACAAGTAGTCTATTCGAGGTAGGGTACGTACCGATTGCTTATTTTCAACTTGGTTAATTATCTATAGTATATACAAATCCTGAGGGTACCATCATTTTTATTGAGAAATAAAACCAGAGCTCTGCATGGCGACACACTTGGTCTAATATATCCTTTGTTTAGCATTTCTTGTAACTAAAGTTTTAATTCTAGTATTTTAGGTGTACTCATTCTATATGGGTTTTGGGAAACTAGGGTGGCTCCCAGTACTAGTTCAATAGAGAAGTCTATATCTCTATGACGGGGAAGCTGACGGATTTCTCCAAGAAATACATCGTGAAAGTCTCTAATTACTTGTAAGTTTTCCATAAGATATTTTTCTGTTCGTTGTCCCAAATCTTCAGTTTGTACTACATACTCTGGAAAACCCTTCCTTGCTACTCTCTTCAATTGTAATTAAGAAATTTTTCTAATAGACATAGGTTTATGTTTCCCTCTTACTACAATTGACTTTCCTAGTGCATTTGTGTAGTTTACTCTTTTTTCTAATAAATTTACTATTGATTTCTATTGTTCCAACCATTCCATACTAACCAGTAAGTCAGAAGATCCTAAGGGAAAGATATTGAGATTCAACTTTGTGATATACCCATTTAGATTTACAGGGTACTTATTGAATTTATGGGTTACCTTCCATTTGGTGCCTGTAGCCAACTACACCATCTAAGAGTGCTAAAAAAAATTTGTATGCAATTTACATTTTTCCAATATGTGTGGACTAACATAGCTTGGACTAGCTCCAAGATCAATTAAAACAAATACAGGTTTTTTGGAAATTATACCTTCAATTTCAATCATGGTTGATTGATGTTCATCCTGTCGATCTTCTAATGTGGCACTATTTTGAAGAATGCTTCTGCTGACATCGGTCACCCTGGTTGCCTCATGCACTGTTTCAATGTTTTGAATAGCATGGGGGTTGTGTGGGAAATCCCGCAACGTGTGAGGTTCTCCACACCCCTATAATTTATGTGGTTCCTTGGGTTTTACTACTGCATCTCATTTTCTATTTCCTTCCATGGGTTTGGATCTTGTATGGGAATGAGCTAGATGATTTTCCCCACCTTTGCTGAATTTTTTCCACTGGTGGAATCTGCCAAAGATTTTCAGATAGGTTGGTTTGGGTCTTTTTGTTCTTGTTTCAGCCTTCCATTTTTCCTTATTCTATGAGTTTTTAAAGTTATCATTATTGGTAGCACAGTTGGGATTTTCTAACTACTTCTTCCATAGTCTTTGGATTATCAAACTCAATTCTTTCTTTGCATATCGTGGGTAAGAAATTCAATAATTTTTGTACCTTCACTTTTTCCTCACTTAAGTATGGTACATAGCAAAGTAAATTTGTGAATTTCATCAGAAATTCATCTATGGTGAGCTGCCCCAGCTTTAGCTCATGAAATTCTTTAGCCCTGTCATCATAATATCTTTCACCTAAGTATTGGGATTGAAACTTCTCCTGGAGTTCTTCCCATGAGCCTGTCTTCTCATCTAGCAAGTGTATAATTTTGGTCTCCTCCCACGATACTGTGGCTTTACCTTGCAATTTTAAAGGTTTTTATTTTAAAATAATGAAAACTTACAATTTTATCAATACTTACATCATTATATTTCTAAAATTATTATACCAAAAAATAAAAATAAAAAGGTAAATTTAAACTAGTTAATAATATTATATTATGTTTTATAAAATTCAATTTCTTTTCAATTTGACTTATCACTTTTACATAGACAACAATATTTCATATAAAAATAATTTAATTCAGAAAAATAAATAAATATTTTCTTTAATTATTTCTTAATTTAATTTTTTATTATTTTTTAATTTCTACTTAAGAAAATCCAAAAATCCATATACAATCACCTCTGCTCTTGAACATTTACCTCTCATTAAAAAAAATTATTTACTACAATGTGTGTGTTAGCACTTTAATTATTATCTGAGATACTTTGAAACTATTTATTAATATATTTATGGTGTTATATTATAATCCTTTTGCATTCACCATATAATATTGCCGCAAGTCATAGGGTATATACTTATTGAACTTATTATGCTTATTATTACAGTACTTGCAATCACCACATCATATATTGCTATTGGATTTTCAGATTGATGATATTAACCTTAATACAATGCTTTAAACACTTTAATTATCTGGCCCTCCCAGCAATGCTTCACAGCTATTCACCATAAATTTTATTGGACTTTGCGCTCGTTTTTGATCTAGTATAACCTAGATCCGACGATGTCGCTGCTTGAAGTTGGGCTTAGGGTAATGATCTGAACCATCGCCACATTTAGGGTTCATTCTTTTTACCGCCTCGACCTAGTTATGCTCTAAAAGTTCTTCCTGCTCCTCCATGTTAATGATTTCGACAGCTATAGTGCCAAGATATTTTTCAATGGTTTTGGTGACTGGTTATTAACCTATTCTATCTCATAATACTATATGCTCCTGTGTTCTATTCTGTCTTTGTATTTTTCTGCTACACATTGAAACCTTGCGGTAACGTTTGGACCATTGTTGTTTTCTTGGTTTCCTCCATTGATTCCATATAAGGAATATTGTTCTTTTTCACGAGTTATGGAGGGTTTATTTTTTTTTGTCGCATGTAACTATATCTTGTCTGGTATTTATTTCTTTTCATACTTAGTTGATTTCAATTGGCGTGGAAATTGTTGGCGGAGGCCGAGGGTTTCATATCTCTGTCCATGTTTCTCATTTTCTTTTCTTTGTTTTCATTTCTGACATAAAGTATTTTCCAAAACATTTCACTGAATATTAAATCCTCTGTGCCAAGGGTTTATGGCTCTGACAATTTTTCTTTTTCACTACCTTCAATAGTTACATGGGTATGCGACAAGAGCTTCATTTTTAGGTTTGTTAAAATATGGTTTTAATCACCTATTCTAGCAGTATTTGTATACATATACTTATACCTGGATGTTACATATACTCACGACTTATCTTTCTGTCTTATTTGTTACACACATTACTACCAGAGCCATGGGGGAGCAAGTGTCCTCCAGGGTCTGCATGTCACTACTAGAATGACCAAGTAAGTTCTTATACCTGGATGTTACATATACTCACGACTTATCTTTCTGTCTTATTTGTTACACACATTACTACCAGAGCCATGGGGGAGCAAGTGTCCTCCAGGGTCTGCATGTCACTACTAGAATGACCAAGTAAGTTCCGCTTTAGTATAGCCTTAAGGTTTTAATTAAGTTTCTCTGGTTTTACTGAGGGTATAACCCTCTTGTTTGTAGAGGTCTTTGAAACTGGCATAGTTCTCCCCTTGTATGTATGGCTTCCTGTAATACTTCGAGTATGAAGGATTGGACTTAGTTTTATTTTCTCTTTACAAATTCTTGACTCCACCATTTAGGTTTCAGTGCTAAGTTAATTGTGTAGAATTTTCTATATTCCTCTATATAAAAGATTATTGTAAGAGATTATTTCCTCGGGTCCTTATTCGTGCATACCACATACTTGAAGTTGATCGTGGTTAATATGAGACTATGTTCTGGTTGTCTGTTGTAAATTCTTGGTTTCGCTAGTCCTTCACATGACTGTCTCTTATAGAATTTATTGTATTTATGTATATATGATATACATATTTACCTGCATTGATAATTTATAACCTTGTGATAGTTTTCACATTTATAAATTCTATGTCTCAGTTTATGGGTTATTATAATATTTCCTTGAAATGAAATTTGCTTTCGAGCGTTCTTGCTTTGTACCCTTCTCGATGTATTATGACTCTTTTCATAGCAGTGGTTCTCATGGCCAGAGGACCGGAACCTTTCTCTGTATCCCACATGTCTCAGCTTCTAAACATCTAATCATGTTCATTTATTTATACATTTTTTATTGTAAGTTGTAATCAATGGTCCAAACTATCGTTTTCGAAAATTTTATACCTTGGGTTTGCTTCCAATCATTATTCTATATACTTTTATGATGTATATATGCATGTTGTTCGAAAGTTCAAAATCTTAGATGGACATTCAGGGATACATGTCAATGTACTATGCTTTCCTATACTGTGGTTATTTAATGATATTTCCTCTACATGTGTCTTACACTTTCTGTATCTACATGTTTTAGAGCTACTCCAGTTAACAGAGTTCAAACAATCAATTTTTTTGGTTGCATTTTCAGTTTTTCTGTAATAATATTTTCTTGGCTATTTAGTTATTATAGGACTAATTTTAATTTTCTTTAAATACACAAGCAACAATTTTCATTCTAGATTAACAAAGATAATCATTATAATTTTATTCTAGTATTCTAAATCTAATTACCCTTTAATTATCATTTCCTATAAAAGTATCCAACTAACTTATTTACTTATCTTTGGAATTTTGATTAAACTTATGGTGCCACCCAACCTTGAGAGAGGCAATCACATTCTCTGCCCCCCCCCACAATTCTAGATTAACAAAGATAATCAGTAGAATTTCATCCCAGTATTCTAAATCGAAGTACCCTTTAATTATCATTTCCTATAAAAGTATCCAACCAACTCATTTACTTATCTCTGGAATTTCGATTAAAATTATGTTGCCACCCAACCTTGAGAGAGGTGATCACATCCTCTGCCCCCCCCCCACCCACGAGCTCGCACGAGCTTGAATACTTGATTTTTGTCAAGAGTTAGACCTTAGGACCTTTGTCCAGTCTATACTTCCTTCGGGTTTTCAGAGCTCCACTGGTCTATAACCAGCTCTAGATAACTCTTTCCTCTAAAACCTCCTATTGTAAAACCCTTTGTCTCTTTTCTTGAACAGAACCCCTTCCCCTACTCAGGATTTCCTTTTTATCCTCTCTGGGAAGGTAACTATCAGAAACAAACTACCTCCTCCTTTTTAATTTGGGATCTTGGAATTTTTTTTTTTACCAATCAATTAATCCATTACTCCTTGCAATCCTTGACGAGTACCATCCTCTACCTTACAATAGATTATTTTCTCCTTGCAATTTACCAAGGACCAATGTCTTTCTAACCAGTCCATTCCCAACAAAATCTCATAAGACCCTAAAGGTAAAATATTCAGTTCAACAAATATTTGTTGTCTTCCTGTTTCCAAGATACAATTTGAGACTTTTGGATTAACTCTTCTCTTTTCCTAAGTAGCTAATTGTACCAACCAATGACTCTTAAATGTTTGGTTTCAAGTTTACAGTTTTCAAATACTCAAGGATTTATATAACTTAAACTAGTACCAGGATCAATCGAAATGGAAACGGTTTTGGAATATAACATACCTTCCAGTTCTATCATTGTTGGATGGAAAGCGACCTTTCGATCTTCTAGTGCAGCATTGACCCACCGTATGTTTCGTGCTACATCCCCTACTATATATGCCTATTGCTTATTAGCTGTAACTTGATTTCTTCGAGAACGAGGGAAATTTTTAAAGTAATGTGCCTCACCACATCTCGAGCATTATAGTAGTAGTTTCTAGGCCTGTCCACGATCCGACCTACTAGATGCTTCTATAGTCCTTTCATCAACTGGCCACCTGGACTTCTACTGATTTTTCCCAAATTGCCTATTTGTTTGGTTCCTTACAACATTTCTATAATTTATTAGTCTGTTATTTTTAAAGTTCATGGTACCCGTCTACCTTTTCTTTGGTGGCCAAATTCTTTCAGTTTAACCTTTTTCCTTAGACTACTAATAGCACATTCGTGCTTTTAGAATCACCTTATCCATAATCTATGGATTCATGAATTTGATCCTCTCCTTCATGTGATTAGATATACTACCCAAGAATCATTGTACTTTTTATTTTTCATCTTTCAAATATAGTACATACCTTCACAGAGAGGTGAATTTAGTAATAAAATCATCCATAGATAGTTGACCCAACCTCAAGTCATGGAATTCTTGGGATTTTTCATCATAAAATCGCTCAGTTAAATACTTGTCCTTAATAAACTGTTGGAACTCGTCCCAAGTCAAATTATGGTCCTCAGTTCCCCTTACATTTTTCACCTCTTCCCGCCATAATGTGGCTTTTTCTCACATTTGATAAATGGCCAAGGGATATTTGAGCTTGTTTTTATACTCATATACTTGAAAATATGTGTTCATATTAATTATCCATGCTTCTGCTACTTCCTCAGCTTCTCCATCAAAAGTAGGAGGTTTAATTTTCCGAAATTCACCTTGTAACTGCACTTTCGGTTTCTTCATCTCCTGCTATTTTGAATCATTTCCAGAATCGGCTTCATTATAAGTTATGTTTTTGTTGCTTCAATGTATATGAATCCCTTTCAGATTGTCATTAACATAATTTTGTTGTTCTCCTTCTTCATGGGTGCCCCTTTCTGGAATAGGCTATGTTGTAGGATGAATTTTCTGATCCGAGAGTCTCTTGAGTATCCTCCCTTGTTCCCTAATTAACCTTCATTTTCGCTTCGAACTCAAATAATTTCTATTTGGAGTTGTTGCACTATATCTAACAGTCTCATTTTCTACCGTTGTTGTTCCTCCAAAAATTTTCTAGTTTGTTGGTTTTGCTCCACACTCAATTGTACCCACATCCCTGAGTTGAATTACGGATTAGGCTGAGAATGAGTTTCTCTAGTAGTTCTCAGAGTTTGATTACTAGATCCTCTCCTCATTGGAACTCTTCAAATTATTTGTGTCACTGTGTACAGAATTAACCAAAAAAAAATGACAACAACACCCAATGTTATTTAGTTGGCCCAATTTGGCCTAGCGTGCAAACCACACTCTAATACCACTTGTCAACTCTCCTCTTAAACATTTACTTCTCATAAAAAAAAAATTATTTACTACACTAAAAGTGTTAGCACTTTAATTCTTGTCTGAGATAATTTGACACTATTCATTAATATAATTATGGTGTTAGATTCTAGCCCTTTTGTATTCACCATATAATATTTCCGCAAGCCATAATGTATATACTTATTTAACTTATTATGCTTATTATTATAGTACTTGAAATCACCACAGCATATATCATTATTGGATTTTCGAATTGATGATATAAACTTTAATACAATGCTTTAAGAACTTTATTTATCCGGCCCTCTTGGTAGTGCATAGCAGTTGTTCACCGTAAATCCTATTGGATGTTTGGATGGTCCTTGATCTAGTATAACCTAGATCCGACGGTGTAGCTCCTTGCAGTTGGGCTTAGGGTAACGACTAGACCCATCGCCGCATTCAATGTTCATTCTCCTAAACATCCTTCGCCTGGTTCTGCTCTGCAAGTTCTTCCCACTCCTCCATGTTCATGATTTTGATAACTATAGTGCCAAGCTCTTTGTCAATGGTTGCGATGATCGATTATTAACGTCTTCTATCTCAAAATACTATATGCTCCTATGTTTTGTTTTGTCTTTGTGTTTTTCTGCTGCACATTGAACCCTTGTGGTAACGTTTTGATCGCCGTTGTTTTCTCGGTTTCCTCCATTGATGATAGATGAGGAATATTCTTCTTTCGCATGATTTATAAAGGGTTTATTTTTTTCTCAAGTAACTATATCTTGTCAAGTCTTTGTTTATTTTCATACTTAGTTGATTTCAATTGGTGTAGAAATTCCCCACGGAGGCGGAGGATTTCAAAGCTCTATCCACGTTTCTCATTTCCTTTTCTTTGTTTTTGTTTGCGACAGAGAGTATTTTACATAACATTTCCCTGAAGATTAAATCCTCTGTGCCAAGGGTTTATGGCTCTGAAAATTTGTCATTTTTGCTACCTTCAATAGTTACAAGGGTATGTGGCAATAGCTTCAGTTTCAGGTTTGTTAAACTCTGGTTTTATTCCCATTTTATATCATTATTTGTATACATATTCTTATACATGGATGTTGCATATACTCACTACATGTCTTTATGTCTTATTTGTTGCATAGGTCTTCGAAACTGGCATAGTTCTCCCCTTGCATGTATGGTTTCATGCAATACGCTAAGTATGAAGGATTGGACTTAGTTTTATTTGCTCTTTACAAATTCTCGACTCCACCATTTAAGTTTCGGTGCTAATTTAACTGTGTATAATTTTCTATATGGCTCTATATAAAATATTATTGCCTCAGGTCCTTATTCACGCATACTGCATACTTGAAGTTGACCATGGTTAATATGAGACTTTGTTACGGTGGTCTATTGTAAATTATTCATTTTTCTAGTCCTTCACACGACTGAATCTTATGGAGTTTATTTTATTTCAATATATATATGATATGCATATTTATATGCATTGATATTTATATGCATTGAAATTTATAAATTCAATGTCTTAGTTTCTGGGTTACTATAATTTTACGGAAATGACATTTGTTTTCCAGCGTTCTTGCTTGTACCCTTCTAGATGTATTATGACTCTTTTCATAACAATGGTTCTCATGGCTAAAGGGTTGGAACCTTGCTCTATATCCCACAGAGCTCGACTTCTAAACTTCTGAGCATGTTCATTTATTTATACAGTTTTTATTGAAAGTTGTAATGAGTGGTGCAAACCATATTTTAGGAAGAGTTTATACCTTGTGTTTGCTTCCAATAGTTCTTATGTATAATTTTATGATGTATATATCTATGTTGTTCGAAAGTTAAAAATCTTAGATAGACATTCAAGAATACTACTTAATGTATTGTGTTTGCCTATACTGTATATATTTAATGATGTTTCCACTACATGTGTCTTACAACTTTTTGTATCTACATGTTTGAGAGCTACTCCGGTTAACAAAGTTCAAATAGACAATTTTCTACATTGAATTTTCAATTTTTCTGTAATAGTATTTTCTTGGCTACTTACATATTACCAGGCTATTTTCCTTTTTCTTTAAATACACAAGGAAAAATTTTCAATCGAGATTAACAAAGATAATCAGTAGAATTTCATTACAGTATTCTAAATCTAAGTACCCTTTAATTATCATTTCCTATAAAATTATCCAATAAACTCATTTACTTATCTCTGGAATTTCGATTAACCTGATGGTGCCACCCAATCTTGAGATCTTGAGAGAGGCGTCCTCTGCTCCCCCCAAGCTTCGACCCAGAGTTTAGATAGCAGTTACTTGTCAAGAGTTAGACCTCAAGACTTTTGTCTAGCCTATACTTCCTTCAGGTTTTCAGAGCTCCACCAGTCTGTAACCAACTCTGGACAACTCTTTCCTATACAACCTCCTATTGTAAAATACTTTGTCTCTTTTCTTGAACAGATCCCCTTTCCCTAGTCAGGATTTCCTTTTTATCCTCTTAGGGAAGGTAACTGTGAGAAACAAACTGCCTCCTCCTTTTTACATTGGGATCATGGAATTCCCGATCAAAACCCGTGAAACAATTTGAGGTGAAATCTTGATTTCCATTATTTAAAATGTTTTTTTTCATTGTATATATGGATTCAACACCCTAAAAAACCTCTTGGGCACTTCGATTGTGCAATGTTACCCATCAAGCTTCTATTTTCAATGAATTCCTACCAAATTTTAGAGAAATTAGACTGAAAATTTCCATGAGAAAAACTTCCAAAATATTAGACTAAAAAATAAAACAAAGTATTATATATACTATATGAAAATTTATTTAAAACATTTTTATACAAACCTACTTCAAACATTTTTGAAAGTAGACGAGAGATATCTTAAGTTTGAAAATCCCTAAGTCCATTTACAATGATACTAAATTATCTTAATATTTAATAATACTGTTTTATGTATATCAATTTAATTTAAAAATAAAAATAAATAAATTAACAATAAATAAATATATAAATATATATATATATAATATCAGATCTCGTAGATCCGACGGGCGTACTGAAGTCCGGCTTAACTTTGGGAAAGGGGAGGGGAAGGCATCTTCTCAACTTAATAAAGTAGATGATCAGCACGTCATTTTTAGAACCATAAGGTTGAGAAATGAGAGGAATCTAACATTATTATTATTAAGATGATTATGACCATTGGTTTTAATCGGTTTTTCTCCATCCTAATATAATATTGCGGTGGGACACGGAAATGTAACATAATTTTTTTATTTTCTGGGTATTATTATTTTAATATATTATTTTTTAATAAGAAGTTAAATTGTTATTAAATTATAATTAAAATTAAAATTTTATTTTTATTTAAAAATATATAATGCCATGAGAGGTAATTTTGATCATCATTATAAAAGAAGGCTGGTTTTTTTTATACCATTAATTTTAGTTTTTTATTTTGAAATAAGTTATAAAATTATTTTTTAATAATAATAAATTAATTTTTGTCTTTAAAAATAATCAATAATAATTTTTATTATTAATTAATAAATTATAATAAATTTTATTACATTTATTTTAATTTTAGATAAGATTGTGGAAATTTTGATTGGATAAGTTTATTTTTATGAGTGGGTTTAAATATGAGTTCATTTGCTGAGGATTTTTGGATAAGTTTATTTTTTTTAATATGTTTAAAAATGATAATACAATATTTTTAAATAATTTTAAATTTTTTATTTAATTTGTTGTGAGAATAAAAGTTTAATTAAAAAAAAATTATTTAATTTATTTTAGTATATTATTTAAAAATATATATATACGTTATAAAATATATATAATCTTTAATATAAATTTGATATTTTATTTAATATAAATTAAACAAAGAGTTTTTAGTATATATATATAATAGTTTTATTAGAGTGAGAATCATAGTTCAACTTAATTATCAAATTATGACATTGCATCTTGCAAAGATTAATTTTTCTACTCAATTGTTGATATCTTCTTTGTTTGGTGCGCATCTCGTATTTTACATAAATTTTTACAAATTTCATGCCCCTAAATGCACCTGAGTCTTGATTGTTCAATACTCATGGACTATTTTTATTTTTGTGACAACCTTCTTGAATGAGAGTACTTCTATTATAAATTGGCCATAACACTACAATTCATTCATTCATGCTTTATGTTGAAGAATTTGCAAGAATGCTCTGCTAAATTAGGTTTTGTGCTATCTTTCTAGTCTTTGTGAGCTCTATGTTGAAACATAGGCTTTTATACCACTTGTAACATCCCCATTCATCCAATTAGGTAGATGCCATTACCACTAATATTTATTCCATTATAAATGATACATAAGACAACAAAATAACATGTAATAAAACCATAAAATATAAAATCAACTATTCGATAAAATAGAAGATCAAAAAAATTGTAAAGTAAACCATAAGCATGAATAAAATAAGTTGTATGTACATCTGTTAAAATATGTTGATTGGATGCAAACCGCAAATACATTCTCCAACGGTAGACAATGCTTCTCTAGTTCACTCAACATTCAGTCACCCATCTTTCAAGAGTTGTTGGTTCCCTCGAGGGTCTCCACATACTTTCTAGTTCCTTATGCAAAAAAAACTTATCCCTCCTGCATCAATGTCCAATTGATCACACAGAGACACTAGTCCCTTCGTGATCAGTGTCCAACTAAATATGAAAACCACCCTTTTATAGGCATGATTCTCGTTACTTTATATTTTAATGATATATTATAATATTATAATATATCAAGATACTTTTATCCTCGTGGAGTTTAAGCCTACGTACTCTTTTTCTCCTTGGATGTATAGCCATAGTGATCTTAGTTTATTTAGATATCATGGCTGCCAAGTTCACTAGCCTTTTACCACATATATTCTCTGGTCTAACCCTGCAAGCACTCTCACTATAAAACTCTTAAGTAATTTGAACCACTAATCTAGCACATTTATACACATATAAATACACATTCCTAAATAAAATATGGATTACTAATGTATTTCACAGGTACCAAATCACCCACCTAAATATCATAGGTACATAATCATTACAACTTGGGAATTACCCTAAAGTATTATTTTTCTAACAAATATGTATTTTGTTACATGTTTAATGGTCTTCATTATTTTCCAAAAAATGCAAAACTGGAACATTATGAGAAATTAAAGTGTTGAGGGAAAATCCTAAAAGAGACTCCACGTGATTTTGTGATTTTGTAATATCAGGGCTAGCTTTTGTATTTTTAGTTAAGTTTTAAGATGCCTTATGAATGCATTGCACACCATATCTTTTGTAAATTTGTGGTTGTATTTGGTATCTTTTGTTTATGTTGGAGATGGATTAAATATTACGTATTTTTAGTTAAGTTTTAAGATGTCTTATGAATGCATTGGGCACCATATCTTTTGTAAATTTGTGGTTGTATTTGGTGTCTTTTGTTTATGTTGGAGATGGATTAAATATTGCGTTAAGCCATTGTTTATGTCCCATTATGTATTTAGAAGTCTCATTTTGTCTTTTTATTTGTTTTATTAAATTGATTGTGATATATATTATTTTATGGTATAAATATATTAATCTATTTTTTTCATTCATAATATTTTTATTTGAGAATTTAGTCAGTTGGTAAGCCATTTTTTCTAGTAGAATATTTAAACTTTTGTTCAATATTGTTATTTATACAAAAACCACATATAAAAGATTTGTTTGTTTTTTTTTTTCTACAATTCTAAAATCTTATCTTTTCTAAATTATGAAGTATTTTATTTTTTATTATTATTATTATTAGTATTTTAAACTCATTTAATTTTCAAATTTATAATGATAAAAATTTAAAAAATCAAATTATTTATAAGTAAACATCAATCACCATCTAAATCTTTTTCTTAAGACCATAATGATGTTTTAAGATACAAAATAATAAGTTAAAATTGTGTTCACCAAATCTTACGTTGACAATCATCTACTTATAATATCATAATTCTAACACAGTTTTACATTTATAATATTTGTTTTCTCCATTTTTGGTTTGTTTTTTAAACAATACCCCTTTTAAATCAAATTATAATTTAGAAAATTTACACTCTGATAATATTTCATTTTCTCTTTATATTTTTTATTTTCATTCATAATCCATTAGAAGATAAGCTGGACGAGATCTATAAATTTTTCGTATAATTTTTTTCCTTGATTTGTCTTTCAAAGCAGACGTTACTTAGTCATTCTGGAAGTGACATGCAGACCTGGAGGTCACCTGCTCCACCATGGCTTCTGTAGTGAGTTGTGCAAAAAATAAGATAGAAAGACAAGCAGTGAGTATATGCAACATTTAGGTATAAGTATATGTATATAAATACTGCTAGAAGAAGGGAATAAAAACATATTTTAACAAACTTGAAACTGAAGCTCTCCTCACATACCTTGTATGTTTTTTTCAGAAGCAAAAAACCATTGTCTATTATTCATTACATATCAGATATATCAGCAGGTTGAGTAATCATAAATATATACTCAAACATTGCAAAATATTTATCAATATTCAACATTCAACCCAAAATTCAAATTCGTATGTCATGACATATCGTTCATACCCATTTCACTTCCAATTCAGTCCAAATCAAAACATAGTGATGCATACATTAACAACATATAACATAGCAAAAATTACTAAACTAAGAAAAACCGCCCGCTTATCCCCAATGAGTTGGGATCAATGCGTAATGCATATTCAGATAATCCGGCTCGCTTGCAGTCATCTCCGAATGTGCCTGCTGCATATACAAATATTGTTCATATATATACTCATCCACAGTCCGTCGTCTACATGGATGATGCACATGTGATACATATCAACCGGCTCGCTTGTAGTAGACACCATCCTCTATTGAAGGTAGTGAAAACGAAAAATTCTCGTAGCCATAAACCCTGGGCACAGAGGATTTAATCTTCAGAGAAATGTTCTAGAAAATACTCTCTAATGCAAATGAAAACAAAGAAAAGAAAATGAGAAACATGGAGAGAGCTATGAAACCCTTGGTCTCCGCAGGGAATTTCCACACCAATTGAAATGAACTAAGTATGAAAAGAAATAAATACGCGACAATATATAGTTACCTGAGATAAAAAAGAAACCCTCCATAAATCATGCAAAATAACAATATTCCTTATTTGTCATCAATAGAGGAAACTGAGAAAAAACGACGGACCAAAAGTTACCGCAAGGGTTCAATGTGCAGCAGAAAAAAACAAAGACAAACCAAAACAAAGGAGCATATAGTATTTTGAGATAGAAGAGGTTAATAACCGGTCACCGCAATCATTGACAAATACCTTGGCACTATAGCTATCGAAATCATGAACATGGACGAGCGGACGAACTTGTGTAGTAGAACCAGGTCAAGGCAGTAAGGAGAATGAACATCGAATGTGGGGATGGGTCTGGTCGTTACCCTAAGCCCAAATGCAAGGAGCTACACCGTCGGATCTAGGTCATACTAGATCAACGACCAGCTCAACTTCTAGTAAAATTTATGGTGAACAACTGCCAGGCACTGTCGCGAGGGATAGATAATTAGAGTGCTTAAAACATTGGATTTAAGTTGATATCATCAATCTAAAAATCCAATAATGATATATGTTGTGGTGATTGAAAGTATTGTAATAATAAGCATAATCATTTTAATAAGTATATACCTTATGACTTGCAGCAATATTTTATGGTGAATGAAATATTTTATGGTGAATGAAAAAGGATTAGAATCTAAAGACAATTATATTAATGAATAGTGTCAAAGTATGTTAGATAATAATTAATTAAAGTGCTAATAAGGCCTATAAGTGCTTCTCCTAAAAATGACAAAAAAAAACTATAAAACACTAATATAAGCATTCAGGCCTATAAATCCAAATGGGTTTATTATATCTCCATAATCTATCTCTCAAGCTCCACCTTAGGTTAAGTTTTAAACTTATATTTGTTTATATAAACATTTTGGATATAAGTATTTTGGCCTACAAACCCAAATAGATTTGTTATATCTCCATAACCAATCTCTCAAGCTCCACCTTAGCTTTGTATATTAAACTTGAAAAAGTCATTTTCTAAAAGTTAGACTTATATTTGTGTTATGGTTTTTTTTTAAATGTCATTTCATATATTGGGTTGGATGCAAGTTCATGCATCCATATCATGTCATGACAGATTAGTTATAATTGAAATATAGAAAACAATAGATTAGTTATAATTGAAATATAGAAAACAATAGGAATTAATTTTTCGGA
This sequence comes from Pinus albicaulis, assembly GCA_034641835.2. NCBI lineage: Eukaryota > Viridiplantae > Streptophyta > Pinopsida > Pinales > Pinaceae > Pinus > Pinus albicaulis. Next base: position 382,193,472 of record CM076570.1, read on the forward strand.
AGAAAAAGCATAACTTTATATTAAAAATAATAATAAGTTACAAACCACAGATACCTAGATTCGAAAAAGGGAACTGCCCCATGTGAAAGAGACCAGGCTTTAAACATATCCAATAGCCTATACATCAAAAATAATAACAGTCCATATAAATAAAATGCTGACCAAAGTCTATAAGACATCAAAATAAATGTACCCTCAAAATCAAAAGTTATGTTAGGTTTCCGAGTCCTGCGCAATAATATATTAGATCTGTATAGGACGCAGAAGCGCGCCATTAAAATCAAGTGTGGTAACCATCTCAATAATGATAATAATGTTAGATTCTTCTCATTTCCCAAAGATCCAATCAAAATGACCTGCTGATCGGCTTTATTGAGTTGAGAAGATGCCTTCCCATTCACTTTACCAAAGTTGGACTTCAATACGACCGTCGAATCTACGGGATTGGATGGCTGCGACTGCCCGCCGACTTCATCACTTTCGAGGAGGGGTCCTCGGCCCGCTTCCCCAAGCTTCCGGGCTGTGGCCTGCCCTCTATATATATTGGTGTGCGAGCAGAGTTTGAGAAGGTAAGCCACCTCTTGATAAGTTACAAGTGAAGGAATTGGTTTTTGTTTCTGTGATCTTTGTTGTTGCGAACATGTCGAGCAACTGCTCAAATTGTGACTGCGCTGACAAGAGCCAGTGCACGTATGTTGTCTACTCCTCTCTTTACACTTTTTTTTAATCTTGATTTCGATTAATCTCTCTTCCTTTTCCTTTTCAAATTTCGTTTCGTTTGTCACAACTTCGAATCTAGATACGTCTGAGCTCGTTCCATTTTGGGTTACTTTGTTTCACAGTAAAAAGGGCTTCCAGATGGACGGTATTGTGGAGACCAGTTATGAAATGGGGTATTGTACTGTTACATGTAGTTGTTATAAGTTTCATTTCTACAGTTTTAAAATGATATGATAATTGATTTTATTTGGTTTTGGTGTAAACAGGCATGGTGGAGATGTATCTGTGGAGAACGACTGCAAGTGCGGCCCCAACTGCCAGTGCGGCACTTGCAGCTGCCACACCTGAAACAAAAGAATCTCTTCACGAGTCGTCGTCTCTCCAATTGGCGTTTAATAAGTCTATGTTCCATCAGACACGATGGATAGTTGTGTAGTGTCATAGATGTTACTCTACCAGGAATTATAAATAAAGACTCAGTTTACATAGATTTCGGATTTTCAGCGTGGCTTCTATTGTTCATGGCATGCCAATTATTATCATGTTACTCACCTTAAGTTATCTCTTAGATGTATACCTATATATGGGCTTATATGGGCTTCTGAAATGATATTTATAGATTTATTAATTTTTTTTAAAATTAAAGTACATTTACATGAAATTGCATTATTAATTTTAGGATAATTTAATATTATTGTCAATAATTTTAGGATAATTTAATTTTTTTCAAAAATGTTTAAGATAAATTTAGATAAAAATGTTTTAAATAAATTTTTATATGTAATGTTATATGGGTTTTTAAGGCAAAAATTTAAAAATATTTATAAATCTCTAATTTTGTCTTTTTATTTTTCTTTTTTACTTTTGCATTTTTTTCAATTAAATATGAAATATTTTTGTTGATGTAAATGAAATAAATTAAATTAAATAACAATTAAAACTTATGTTCATGGGTCTTGGTTAAAAGGTGATGAGGCTAATGAAACTATAATTTTAGAATAAAAATTTTGCAATTTTATATTTATAATTCTAAAATTTCTTTTAAATTTCTAATCAAATTTTAAATAAAAATAATAATGATGATTAACCTCTATTAAGATTAGTAGAGTTTATTGGACCTTATGAAAGAAGTAGTTAATTAAGATTATTTAAAATGTTTATTTTTATAGTAAAAAAGAAAAAGAAATATTGAGAGATCACTCTTAGAAAATGTTAAAAAATAACTATATAATCAAATAAATTATGTAAACTAATTAATTTAAAAAAATTTAATTGATTAAATATGATAGTGAATAATAAAATAATATTAAATAATAGTAATATGTAAATCTATTTTAACCAAAATAATTTAATGTGCCTACGCACACTATTTAAATATATAAATTTATATGGTTGATTTCACATTAATAAATTAAATTAAATTAAAAAAAAAAAAATAGAATTCATAATATCTAATATTAAACAATAATACGTTAAATTATCAAAATCAAGTTAAATTTATAATATAAAAATTATTTAATATAAATTAATTTGAAGATTGAAATCAAATTTTTTTTGTTTTATGGAATACTAATTTTTTTTATTTTTTATTTTTAATCTTTAAAACTATTTAAATAATTAAAATAAATGGAATACTAATTTGGGTCTATAAATCCAAATAACTTTATCATATATCCATGACCTATCTCTCAAGATTTGTGTGGACTTTGTGTAATAAATTTGAACAAGTCTTCTTCTAGAATTAACTTTTGAACTCATATTTGCATTACATTGTTTGTGTTATGATATATTATGCCATTCCATGTATTGGGTTTCCATAATGCAAGTTAAATTTGTGTAATAAATTTGAACCAGTCCTCTTTTAGAATTAACTTTTGAACTCATATTTTCATTACATTGTTTCTGTCATGATGTATTATGCCATTTCATGTATTGGGATGCCATGATGCAAGTTAAACCTTCCCTTTCACTACATTTTAGTTGTAATGGAAATATAGAGAACAACAATCTATTGACTAAGAGTTATTATATATACTTGAACAACTTATTAGGATATGACGTGAAAACTAATTTGATTTTTGGAATATATATTACTTTCATTTATGAAAATTTGATAAACTAAATAAATGCATTCTTCTAACTGTGGTATCTTACTTTTTGGTCTATATGGTCATGTATTTTGTATTTAAATTACCAAATACCTTGTATCTTCAAACAATTATTTAAAAAGTGCACAATTTCATCCTTGATGAACATCTAGATTATATCTTAAAAAACATGGTCAAGAATAGCTGTAAGAATATGGTGTTAATTTTTTTATTTTTTTTATGTAGCTAGAACAACAAGGTTTTTCAATTTGAAGCTAAAAACAAGGCAACTAACACATCTAAGACATATAGGAAAAGAGGCAAGACCATCATTTTTTGAATTTACAAGAATGTGTGCACTAATAGTAATATCCATGTGTTTTATTAAATAAATTCATAAACACATGAGCCTTCCTTCGCCATTATTATTAGGACTTATGTTTGAAACATAAATCTTTACCATTAGGACCTACTTTTCTCTCTTAGGAATAGTCAAGACCCTAAACCCATCCCTTCTATGCATAATGACACAATCAATACTACTTGGGAGTTAGAGACTCTATGGAGAAAATATGTGCCATGGTTGAATTCCATGATCATAATACCTGCAACTTAGAAGGTTTATTTTCCCACATAAGGACCTTGTTTTCCTTTTTAACTATGGTCTAGGCTCATAATCCATCATCAATTCCCAAAACCAAAAAATAACAACCATATCTTGCTTAGAGACCAAATATCCCATACAAATTTCCTATGTGGTGTGTCAATGCATATTTCACCATGCTCAAGCCCAACAATATTTGTTATATTCCAAAGGCCCTTGTTATTCTTTCCTAACTATTATCAAGATGTAAAGACCCATTAATATCACTGAAAACATAACACTTTCCCTTGGTAAACAACCAATGTTAAAATTATGCTCAAGATATCCAATATTTTTTGGATTGTAGATGTTTTTAATAGCAAATGAGATAAGCATCATTTAGGCATAAGGTTGTTCTTGTTTCTCACAGTCTTTGTTATACCTCTAGAGGTATTCTTGGTGCACAACTTAGTAATGGTGGCCACCTCACCCTTGAAGGAAATTGATAACCAATAGAGGTCTAATTTAGTTATTTCATGATTTCAATGGCACTTTATTGTGAACCTATGAATATCGGTCCCATTTTTTGCCAAGACATGCACATGAAAATGGTTTATGTGGAGCCTCAATGAAGATTTTACCTTGATCAATTTTTCAACCCTCAACCAAGTTTTGAAACCTTAATCAAGGGTGTAAACCATCAATCAAGACTTTTAAACTAAAAAAAATTATATATTTGAAAAATACCTTGATCAAGTGTTTTAAAAACACCATAGTTGAGAGCTTTCAAGGAATTCAAACAACTATGGTTGAGGATTAGACCTCGATCTAGGGTTTGAAAATTAATAATCCTTCCCCATTTTTGTATGTTTTCATGGAACTTCAACTTTTCATAGGGTGAAATTCTTTCATCTCTTCCATGGAATGTGATGGACTTTGTGCATGTATACTCATCATTTTATCTATCCAATGAAAATAATTTCTCATTTTCTCATTTTTCTCATTCCAAAACTTATAAAAGAATTTTATCTTCAGTACTCAAAGCCCCCAAAGACAAAAATATATCTCTCTTTTTTTCTTTCTTTCTAATTTAGCCATTGGTGAATCTACATCATGGTCATATCCAAGAATAACACCTGAATAAGACATGCAATTAAACAAGTGACTTAACATCTAGGAGTACCTTAATAGAGCACCTGATCACCGTCTATCCAAGACCCCGCAGATGACAAAAATATATCTTTGAAACTACAAAACTGAAAAATTAAGAAATATGTGTGCACTCTAGAGATATTCTTTTATTCGAAAGAGGAGTGTGCTTGTTTTTACATTTTAGGTACAAGGTGAAAAACAATTTTGCAAACACAAATGTTTTTTTTCATATTTTTTCAATTCAAACAATTAATAAACTACATTTTCTAAAAAAAGAATTAAAACTACCAAGCATTACTTCTTCATTCACATAAATGAGTTTCAAGGTTTCAATTAGAAAAAAAGAAGATAAACATCAAATTTACATCGCCAAATTTGATATGAATGGAAAGTGGCCTCCACCCATGGTATTCATAGACACATAGTATTTATTTGCCCATGATATTGTAAGTGACATTTATCCATGGTATTAATTCACCCATGGTATTCATCCACACATGGAATTTACCCATGGTATTGTAAATGGCATCCACCTATGGTATTCATCACCAATTGTATTTATCCACCCATGGTATTGTAAGTGACATATGCCCATGATATTATAGCTAAAAAATGTTATAAGTAACAAGTCACATCTTGTAAAAGGAAAAACTATCCACCAAAATGTTGTCCTTACATTTATTCTTTGTTTTAATAAAATTTCTTGTGAAAAATAGCTAATTTTAGAAGAAGAAAAAATTCAGTCAAATCAGAGTCCGGATGAGGGAGATATCACTAGTTCAAATTCAGTAATGTTATAGAAATTTTTCAAATGACAATTCATGGACAACAACTCTCCTATCATTTTTTGCAGTTTTCAGTGAGAAATTTCAAAGAAATGGTTATATATCTGAGCTCTCCTTGAAAAATCACCCTATTTCGAGAAAAAAATATGTCCAACCAAAGTCTAGATGAGGGATTTATCGTTGATTTTAAATCAGATATTTTTTTGAAAAATTTATGATGGAAGGACAATTGCAGCGTGAATCTGAGTTTCCAAAGTATCTAGATAGCGATTTCAAGCATATTGGAAGATGCGAAATGATCATTCTATTTCCAAAAATAGGTTATAAGAAATATTCTGAGTTATATTGACCAATTTTTTCCCATTTTAAATCTAGAGCAACATTTAGAGTGAGTTCCTATTGGAGACATGCCCTCCCACCCCGCTTTAGTAGGCACCTACTTCACATTCATCAATTTCATCATGGCAGCATTTGGCTTGGGTTCTTTGGAGACTTGCCCTCCCACCCCAGGCTATGTAGGCACCTACTACTTCATCAATAGTCAGCATCATGGTTATGGATCGACTGCACAAAATCCTTCTCATCGAAGTCCATTTTCTAGGGCGCACATGTAAAACTCCCTTTCATTTTTACATGATGATTAAAAGACTTTTTATTTTTAGTTAAAGATACATTTGAATTGACTAGTAAAAAGGACATTAACGAATATGGTTATTCATTAGTAAAAAGAAAAACTTGAATTTTAACTATGAATAAATTTATATTGAGAAAATATTTAATTAAATGGTAAAAAGAATTCCAAGATCCAAAGTAAAAGATGTAGGTAGTTTTTCTGACAATTAACTTTCCCCAAAAAGGATAAAAGGGAAATGTTGAGTGATCTAAAAGGAGTTTATTAGTTCTACTGTGCTAAGTTCCCTTTTAGTTAAATAAACATGTACAAATTGTTTCCATAAGTTTGCTTAAGGAATGAGAGTTTTAACCATGAAAATTAGATGAAGTAGCGAACTTTAAGCATGTAAATAAGCCTTAAACACTGAAAAAAAATGCATAACATAGAAAAACATTCAAAAATAATTTTTACATAGTAGGCATGTTGAAGTAGTTCACCCCTCGTGGCCTACATCTGTTGGTCCAGATCCCAATGGCATGTCCCTCTTTGTCATTATGCTAAAAGTTGTAAATTACATATGCTTGCAGGCCCCTAATGGTTGTTTTATCTGCACCAATGGCTTCAGAATGCTCCAATTATTCTAGGTAGACTCATATTTCACCAAAATTGGTCGAAAATTAACCTCTCTATGCCTTTTTCCCAATGTGAGCTAGAAAATCTCCACTAACTATGGAGAACTGCAGTTAACTGTCACTAAATTTAGTTAAAACCCTAAAAATAAGGCGCTGCCATAAATTCCTGTTAGTTGGAAACCACGTACTAACCATGGCATTTAAAAACTTGGGTGTTGGGTGGCCACATGCCGACCCGAACCACGTGGTCTCCGCAATAAACATTTGAATAAACCACATATAATAAAGTTTGGAACCTGAAGTTATGGTTCCACTAACCCTAACTGCGCATGTGCTCAAAGTAAAACCTGTCGAGGTTATAGTTTGTATTAAATCTGTAGGAAGGATCGGAACTCTGATAGTTATGGTTCCGAAACCGTGACATTTGATGCCAGCTCACCATGCCCATGTGATCGTTACCAACTTTTACCAGAGTTTGTGTTTGATTGCCGCTGGTCTAAACGTTGATGTTGCGGTTATAAACACTTGTTTCATGTGACAAGTTTTACAAACTTTTCCGCCGATGTTATGGTTAACATAGAGGCCATGGTTATGGCACTAGGGAGCATGGAAGGGGGGGCTAGCCTCCCAAGCCCTCAACGCCAAAAAAATCAAACTATAACATTAATTTTGAATTGTATATGGTTAAGAAACATTGTGTAGGCGAATTGATAAAAGAACTTGCAAACGGATAGGAGGTCACGAGTTTGACCCTCTGTAGCTCCATAAAAAAATTTATACAACCATTCTGAGGACACGTGGCAGCCTGCGGGCTTGCCACATGTCGCTCAGCCATTGGCTAATCAAAAACCATTGAACGATCTAGATTGAGTAGTACCACCAACATCCAATAGCTTAGAACATGCCACGTGGCACCATCTTATTAGCTACGAAGAAAAATGAAATATTCCAAGTATATTCTTGCTGACTAGGCATCCAGTCACCAAATTTTTGTTGTTTGGGAAAACAAATAGAACGAGATATCTTCCTCATTCAACATCATATTTTCAAATTATTCATGGCACCGAAATTGCAACGACGAGACCTTTCCAGTCACTCAGGTTCGAACCTATTTCGAGAACTTTCATTTTTTAGCATATGACTTGATCTCCTAATCACACCTCCCCACTGGGACGATTTTGGACCCCAAAAGTTCTCTGGACTACTGAACATGAAGATGAGGAGACTATGTCCCAACTTTTCCAACCTTTATCCACTGAAATTTCCCTAATTTCATTAATTGGAGCTTTTCATGAAATGACAAATTTTCCCTTGATTCCATTGACCAACCATTGTTTTTTTGACATTGTCATGCTGCAAATTTTCTTAACTTGCAGTACAACAACCTAACTTTGTAGTAAAGAACTTGTTTCTACATTGGTTTATAATCAAAGGAAACTTGAAATTACTACCACCTTGCATTATGTTGGCGATTTTTTCTTGAATTAGCCTTGAACTTGTGTCGATTCCTAACCAAGTATCTTCGCCATTGTACCATGCCTTTCTAAAACCATCAATGAACATTTCTAAATAATGTGCCTTCTTTTTCAAGTTTCTTTACCCTCTATTGGACCTTTGCAACTTCTTGCACTGACACTTTGTTTACAACATCGTTCAACACCAATGTCGACTACTGCAACTGGTTGTCATCTTCTTTCAAAGACAACCTGCCTTCAAACTGAAACAACTCATTACATACATCAACATTTGTATGAAAAGATTATGTAAAACTTTTCTTTGTTTAGTCATAATCAATGTCAAGTATTGACTTGCATTTGTTGAGATTGCAACAAGATTATGAGCTTAGTGAAAAGAGTCACCTTCACTAAGTGGGCCCGCAGGCTATTTTTGGCGCAAGTCTATTTTTAGACTATGTCTATTTTTAGACATGTCGATCATATTCTATGAGTTGTAGGATGATATTTGTGGATGGTTGGTCAACTTGGAAAAATAGATGGACTTCTATTTTTAGACATGTTGGGGAATCTATTTTAGATTCCAGGTCTGAAAATGAACATGTCGAATATTATTAGCTCTTAGTAATATTTGGACTATAAACATTAACTTATTCTCTTGGAGCACTTGGTTAAGTGCACGGATGTAGCACAGGAGCTAAGTGAGAGAAGGAATTATGCTATTCACGAGGGTTCGTGGAGCTATTGCATGGAGACTTCGATTAGAACTCAAATTTTGACTCATGTGACGAGTTTGGTGGAGTTGTAGAAGTAGTTGGTGGAGTTGTGTTAGGTTTAACTCGATTAGACACGATTAGACTAGTTGTATCTGAGTCTAGCCAGATTGACACACTAGTGAGGTGGTGTGAATTGATTAATAATTAATTCACTAAATATTAACTCATTAATCAATTGAAGAATACATCGATTAACTACAGTGCATGGACAGTTTCAGTGGAGACCAGTGGAGAGATAGGTGAAAGGGAAAGTTGACTATCGGTTGTGACTATAGTGATGCATTTATTGCATCCAACACAGAGTAGAGTTTCCAATGAGGATTGCATGAGCAAGGATGGACCAATTCAAGTTCATTCTCAGCCATTCTTCAACAAGGATTGTGCAGTGGAGGTAGGCTAGCAAGTCGCAGAGATCGGTGCATGGATTTGCTAGATCAGGACCTGAATAATGTGTAGCGACTGTATTGTACTTAGAGCTTCTGAGAAGATTTTTATGAGGATTGTTACATGATATTTATGAAATATATTATATACAGATAGTTGGGGTTTTTAGCTTCAGGCTTTCCCGTTAAAACACTGTGTTCATATGTGTGAATTTTTATGGTTTCAATGTGTGCATGCAATTGATTTAATTTCCATTGCTGACAGAAGTGATCAATAGTAGAAGAGATTATGTATTGTGCATGAAGTTAAAATAGTGTGTGATCGAGGAGAATATTGGATATAACACATTAGATATATAATTTTTACATGGTACCGAGCAATATGCTAAGTATATTGGAGCAATTGCAAGTCATTGAAGCGGTTGAGTTTTGTGCTGGTGGAATTCGAATTTACAGTAGTGTTTTCTTGGTGTCAAAGTTGAGATGTATTTCAACGGATTGCGATTGGAGTATGTGTTTGAGGGTAGCTCAAATTATATTGCATGGAAGGACAGGATGGAGGCGATGCTGGAGGACAATGGGTTGAAGGATTTCATAGATGCAGAAATTCCAAAACTTGCTTCTAGCGATGCTGCCGCACTTGAGGCACGGCAAAAGAAGACAACAAAGTGTCGAAGGATTCTGTTGGAAGGTGTGATGGATCACATAGTGTCCAGCCTTCATGGTAAAGCTTCTCCATTCTTGATGTGGAAAGCTTTGACAAACTTGTTCCAAATCAAAAGCGACCAGAGGAAGTTGGCGCTTAAAGACAAGCTCAGGAAAATAAAAATGGAGAAGGGCGAAAGTATACCCAAGTACCTCACGAAGTTTTTCCAGTGCAGGGATGAGTTGGGAAGTGTGGGGGTTATTGTAGATGAAGAGGACTTGGTGAGCTTGGCTCTCCTTAGGCTTTCAAAGAGTTGGCATTCCTATGAGAGCTCTATCAATGGTCGGGAAAAACTGCCGAGATGGGAGTGACTTTGGTCAGATCTAATGTAGGAGGAGATAAGGTGGAGTACCAGGGATGGTTCTTCATCAAAGAATGAAGATGAAGAAAATTGCGCTTTGGTTGCCAAAGCAAGAAAGGGGAAGGGAAAGAAAAATCCTTCTCAATCCGGTGTGAAAGGCAAGAAGCAAGACATGTCCAAGGTGAAGTGCTTTCACTGTCACCAACACGGACATTACGCCACTAATTGTCCACAGACGAAGAAAAATAAGCATGCTACTAGATCTACAGCTGGAGAGGCCTTAGCCTCGCAGTTTGAGCTGGATTTTTCGCTGATCGCATGCTTGGACTCAAGTGTGATGGGATCAGTGTGGTTTCTTGACAGTGGTGCGTCTTTCCATATGACCAGAGACAAAGATTTGTTTACTGATTTGGATGAGAAGGATCTAAGAGTGCACATCAAGATGGGCGATGATGGTAGATACAGTGCGACTAGTATCAAGACCATTTCCTTTGAGAGGGAGTCTGGAAAACCTTTCATCTTGAAGGATGTCATGCATGATACAGGATTGAAGAAGAATCTGATCTCTGTGGCGATGTTGGAAGACAAGGGATATGATGTTGTCTTTAGTGAGGGAAAGGCTTTCGTGCGTAGTAAGGCAACTGGTGAAACCCGGAGGATAGGTGTTCAAGTTAAAAACCTTTATCAATTGCAGGTAGATGGTTGCGCAATAATGGTAGGCAAAGCAAAAGGAGTGGTGAGTCGGGATGAGGGTGAATTGTGGCACAGGATATTGGGCCATCTTCACCATGGCGCTTTGAAAATTTTGCAGTAGATTTCTACCGAGCTTCCCAAAGGTATACTTGCGCAGTCAGATCAGTGCAAGGGATGTACTTTGTAAAAATTTGTGAATGCCACCTTTCATGAGAAGGATAGTCACGCCATGACGATCCTTGAGAGAATTCACATAGATGTGTGTGGACTTTTCTCAGTAGCTTCGACAGAAAAGCACAGGTATTATGTGATATTTGTTGATGACTTTTCTCATAAGTGCTGGATCTTCTTCATGCAGAAGAAGAGCGAGACATTCTCAAAGTTCTGTGAGTTCAATGCACTGGTGGAGAAAGAGTCGGGGAAGTGTGTGAGGGATCTTAGGAGTGATAATGGTGTTGAATTCATCTCTAGCAAATTCAAAGAATTTTGCAGCGTGGAAGGAATTCGAAGAGAGCTCATAGCGCCTCATAACCTACAGTAGAATGGGGTCACGGAGCGAAAGAATAGAACGATTGTGGGTGTTGCACGGGTGATGTTGCATGATCAGGGCCTTCCCATACACTTGTGGGCCGAAGCTTGCAACACTGTGGTTTATGTGAAAAATCGTTGTCCTCATAGAGTACTTGGCATGAGAACACCCGAAGAGGCGTTTTCTAGTAAGAAGCCTGATATTTCTCATTTGAAGATTTTTGGCTCACCTGTTTAAATTCATGTACGAAGGATGCCAGGAAGAATCTGGAGCTGACCGCAGAGGTTGGGATATTTGTGGGGTACATAGAAACACCCCACAAGTATCGTGTGTATTTTCCAGATAGTCGGAAGACTATTGTCCGACGGGATATCAAATTTCATGAGGAGAAATCCATGAAGTGTTCGCTTGAGAGGGAGCCACACTTGCATGCAGATGAGGAGCTATTAGTTCCTAAGGATGACCCTCAGGATGTGGATCAGCCACAAGAGGAGGCTCATGGAGTGGAAGAAACCACTCATGCAACGCCAAACATCAGAGGGCGGAAGCGCACTACAGAAGCTGAGCGATTGAATATTGATGCAAAGAAGATTGTAGGAGCACCTACATCACAGCACAGATAGAGACAGTCACCTGATCGATATACTGGATACATGGCTTTGATGATCAAGTGTATCGTGACAGAAGCATCTTCTTTCGAGGAAGCCGTGGAGGACCCTGCATGGGTAGATTCCATGGTGGAAGAGTATGAATCGATTGTCAAAAACAGTGCATGGGAGATTGTCCCAAGGCTGGAAGGGAAATCAGTGGTAGGTTCGAGATGGATCTACAAAGTGAAGCAAGTAGCTAACAGGAGCATCGAGAAGTACAAGGCAAGATTTTTTGCCTGGGGATTCTCACAGATCGAGGGGAGCAACTATGAATAAACCTTTGCACCTGTCACAAGGTATTCTTCCATATGGATCATCCTAGCTGTCTCAGTGCAGATGGGTTGACACATTCATCAGATGGATGTGAAGACTGCGTTCCTCAACAGAGTCATTGAGGAAGAGGTGTACATAGAGCGGCCTGAAGGTTTCAAAATATTTAGTAGTGAGTCGCATGTGTGCAGGCTCAAAAGAGCACTGTATGCGCTGAAACAAGCACCTCGTGCTTGGTACACACTGATAGACAGTTATTTCACCGGTCTTGGATTCACCAAGAGTGAGGCGGATCCGAACCTATACCATATTGTGGTGGAGGGTAAGTTGTTGATCATTGTACTTTATGTAGATGATTTGATTTTGACGGGTGATGAACAGTTGATACTCTCATGGCCACAGATGGTAGAGATGAAGGACTTGGGTCTCCTTCATTATTTTTGGGATTGGGGTCTTTTCCATTGTGAAGATGGATTGTTTTGTGTCCTGGTGAAGAGGCCCCAGATACCTAGAAGTTCAACACAGCAGGCTGCAATGCCCATCATCACTCCTTGGTAAGCTGGAGGAAAGAGGATGCTACATCGGCAGAGGTAGTGGATGCCACTGTTTATCGACAGTTGGTTGGTTCGCTCATGTATTTGGTCAATACACGATCGTACATATGCTATGCTGTTAACCAGCTTTCACAGCTATGGTTAAGCCTACTAAGCTCTATTGGAAGGCAGACAAGCATGTCCTGAGGTATCTCAGGGGCACATCGAGATATGGACTGTGGTACAGACAATCGGATGAGGTGAAGCTGCATGGCTTCACGGATGCAGATTGGGCAGGGAGCCCAACAGACAGAAAGAGCACATCTGGAGGGATTTTCAGTATCGGGTCTACAACAGTTTCTTGGTACAATAGGAAACAGAGATCCGTGGCACTCAGTTCAGCGGAGGCCGAGTACATGGCAGCAAGTTTGGCTGCATGCGAGGCTATATGGATGAGGAAGATCCTTGCTGCTTGTTTAGTTCATGCACTAGATCCCCATCAGAGTTATATTGTGATAATAAAGTTGCATCAAACTTCGGGTTGTTGCCAAAGATTTCATGACTAAAACACATTGACATCTCATCATCATATCGAGGATTGTGTGCAGCGGAAGATCATGTTACTTTCATACATTCCCACGGAGGATCAGGATGCTGATATCTTGACGAAGGCGCTCACCAGGAACAAATTCGAATACCACAAAGGCAGGATAGGGGTGGCAGATAATCCTTATCTTGTTGAGAGGAAGTGTTGAGATTGCAACAAGATGATGAGCTTAGTGGAAAGAAGTCGCCTTCACTAAGTGGGCCCGCAGGCTATTTTTGGCGCAAAGTCTATTTTTAGACTATGTCTATTTTTAGACATATGGATCATGTTCTATGAGTTGCAGGATGCTGTTTGTGGATGGTTGGTCAAGTCGGGAAAAATAGATGGACTTCTATTTTTGCATATATTGGCAGACCTATTTTTAGATTAAGCTAATCTTAAATAAAAATAGATATGTCACGAATTATTAGCTCTCTTAATAATATTTGGACTATAAACATTAACTTATTCTTTGAGCACCTGCAGCTTATGTACAACAAATCAGAAGTCTACGTAAAGAATTACGCTATTCCCAGGTTTTAGTTGATTTGCTTCATGGAGACTTTAAGATCATATACATGGACAGAGTTGGGTGAGTTGAAGTAAGCCAGGAGTTGTGTTTAGTTTAACTCGCTTAGACACAATTAATTTTGTCATATCTACCCGACCGATTGGTACACTAGTGAGAGTGGTGTGAATTAATTAATAATTAATTTACTAAATATTAACTCATTAATCAACTGAAAAATACATCAGTTAACTACAGTTCATGGATAGTTTCAGTGGAGACCAGTGGAGAGATAGGTGAAAGGGAAAGATGACTATCAGTTGTGACTATAGTGATGCATTGATTGCATCCAAGACAAAGTAGAGATGCCAATGAGGATTGCGTGAGAAAGGCTGGACCAATTTGAGTTCATTTAGAGCCATTTTTCAGCAGGGATTGCGCAGTAGAGGTAGGCTAGCAGGTGGCAAAGATCGGTGCATGGATTTGCTAGATCAGGCCTGATTAGTGTGTAGCGATTGTATTGTACCAAGAGCTTGTGAGAAGCTTTGTATGAGGATTGTTACATGATCTCTATGACATATATTATATACAGAGAGTTGGGGTTTTTAGCTTCAGGCTTTCCCGTTAAAACATTGTGTTAATGTATGTGAATTTTTATGGTTTCAATGTGTGCATGCAATTGATTTAATTTCCTCATATGATGATCAATCGTAGAAGAGATTTTGTATTGTGCATGAAGTTAAAATAGTGTGTGATCGGGAGAATCTTGAATGTATAACACATTAGTTATATAATTTCTACAGCATTGACGAGCCTCTTCATCTGCCCTCCATTAACTAAAGAATTTTTTAGTTTTTTGCGATGAGCTCTCACAATGTACTCCTTACCATATTTGAATAAATTGTATTTGTTCTCATGGAGATGGAAGATCACTTTCCTTTCATAAAAGTAAGGAATTCCCAACACCATACTTGTTATATCAAGTAGAACAACATCTAATTCAATTGTGTCAATGAAATGTGGAATTATTGTAAAGCGCAACATGCACTTCTTTGAAACCTATGAATTGGCATCCTTACAAATCCAACCAAGTGGATATGGTTTCAAATGTGGAATGGTCTCACAATTAATTTTCTTGACCAAGTGTTCAGAGATTAAATTTGCGTGTGACCCACTGTCAAATAATGTGTCCACCTTGGTATGTTTGGAAATGACCCTCACATTAAATAGTTCAATTTTCTTTTCTTCACTTGGAGATTGTATGTGACAGTTAGATATAGTAGAACTGGGTTTAGTTTTAATCTCTTTCCCCTTTATGTTCTTTATTCCCATAGCTATGATTTTTTTTTAATCTCCTGAATCTGACCATGGGTCTTATTCAACTATTGCAATAGTTTTTCCTTTCTCCTTGGCTTTCTCTTTGGCTTTAAAACTTTATGATTTCAACTTGGGATGAAGCAATAATGGTCCTCATGATGGCTAGTCTTAGAACAGTGTTTGCAAAAGAATTTTCCCTTCTCTTTTCTAGTATTTGCATTTCTCTTTTTCTTCCATTTTCCTTTAAACTCATTTTCCTCATTCCCATCTAAGTTTCATTTTCCCCTTGCCTCTAAATGTGTGATTTGAACACAAACCTCATCTAGGCTTGTAGGGTTAAACATGAGGATTGTATGTCTTAGGTCGGTATGTAAACCTCCTATATACTTGAGCAAAGTCTCTTGGCTATGAAAATCTAATCCTAGTAAAAGAGCTCTTCTCTTAAATTCTTGAGTATACACTTGTACATTTTATCCTTTCATTTGTTTAAAATTTTTCTAGTCCATTATGGCTTTTTGCATGTGAGCTAATGGATAAAATTGTTGTTTTATTGCAGAAATGAAAACAGTCCATGATAAAATCATCTTACCATATTTCTTGATCTCCTCCTTTGTCTTGGCTTCCCACCAAACAAGTGTTGCACCTTCCATTCTCAATGAAGCTAGTTGGATTTTAGTTTCATCATCATGAAAATTTTGGATTCTCAAATAAACCTCTAATTTCCTAATCCAATTATCTAGCTTTTTTTCATTAACTTCACCATCAAACATTGGAAATTCAAGCTTAACATCAAGTTTCACAAAAGGATTTTTACCCATTTTATTTGACTTATATGGCTGATGTACTGAAGAAGAAGTAGAGGACGATGAGGATGAATATGAGGGTGAATATGGTGAATTTCCACTGCCTCCATTTCCTTCATTACCCTTCTTAGATTTATCTTCATCATTACAACCTCTTGATGATCCCTGACCTTCCTTGTGAAGTTTGGATCCTTATCCTTCTATTCTTTCATTCCTTTCTTGATAAAGGACTCTCACCATTTCAGTCATGTCAAGGAATGATTTCCTGAAAACTCTTTCTTCCTCTTTGGGATCCACCTCTTCATGGGTTTCTTCTTCTCCTGGAGGTATGCTTGATGCTGCTTCTGCTTCTCTTGGACGTGAACTAGGTGGTGTAGAATGTGGCAATCTTGCCCTCATTTTCTATGGCTCACTTTGAGAACCTCTTTCTTCCACCAATTTTCCTTCTCCTCTCTTAAGCTTGAGCCTAGTAAGCATGAAAACCCTCACAAATAGTTAAAAAATCCTTGCACATAAAAACACCAGAGATAAAACTCTAGCTCTAATACCAACTTGATCCGAAAGGAGTGTATTAGTTCTGTTGTGCTAAGTGTCATTTCAGTTAAATAAACATGTACAAATTGACTCCATAAGTTTTCCTAAGGAATGAGAGTTTTAACCATGAAAATTAGATGAATTAGTGAACTTTAAGCATGTAAATAAGCCTTAAAAACACTGAACAATAGTGCATAACAGAGAAAAACATTTGCAATAAGTTTTACACAGTAGGCATGATGAAGAAGTTCACCACTCCTAGGCTACATCTGTTGGTCCAGCTCCCAACGGCATGTCCCTCTTTGTCATTATGCTAAAAAGTGTAAATTACATATGTTTTTAGGCCTCTAATGGTTGTTTTCTCTACACCAATGGCTCTAGAATGCTCCAATTAGTCTAGGTAGACTCTTGTTTCACCAAAATTCATTGAAAATTGACCTCTCTATGCCTTTTTCCCAATGTCAGCTACAAGATCTCCACTAATTGTGAAGAACTGTAGTTAACTGCCACTAAATTTAATTAAACCCCTAAAAATAGGGCGCTACCATAAGTTCCCGCCAGTTGAAAACCGCGTACTAACCGTGGCATTTAAAAACTTGGGTGGTTGGGTGGCCACATGCCGACCTGAACTGCGTGGTCTCCACAATAAATGTTTGAACAAACCGAATATAATAAATTTTGGAACCCAAAGTTACGGTTCCACTAACCCTAACCATGCATGTGCTCGCAGTAAAACTCGTCGAGGTTATAGTTTGTATTAACTCTGTAGGAAGGATCGGAACTCAGATAGTTATGGTTCCAAAACAGTGACATTTGATGCCAACTCATTGCACCCATGTGATCGTTACCAACTTCCATCAGAGTTTGCGTTTGATTACCACTGGTCTAAACGTTGATGTTGTGGTTATAAACACTTGTTGCATGTAACAAGTTTTACAAACTTTTATGCCAATGTTACGGTTAATGTGGAGGCCACGGTTCTGGAGCTAGGGTGCATGGAAGGGGGGGTTGGCCCTTCGGGGCTGGCATCCCAAGCCCAACCCTCAATGCCAAAACAATCAAACCATAACATTAATTTCGAATTTTATATGGTTAAGAAACATTGTATAGGCAGATTGGTAAACGAAATTGCGGGCGGATAGGGGGTCACGGGTTCGACCCTCCGGAGCTCCATAAAAAAAATTATACAACCATTCTGAGGACATGTGGCAGCTTGTGGGCTTGCCACATGTCACTCAACCATTAGATAAGAAAAAACCATTGAACGGTCCAGATTGAGCCATACCACCAACATCCAATAGCTCAGAACATGCCACGTGGCGCCATCCTCTTAGCTATGGAGAAAAAAAAATATTCCAAGTATATTCTTGTTGACTATACCTTCATGCTGACTCGGCATATAGTCACCAAAATTCTGTTTTTTTGGAAAATAAACAAAACACGATATATTCCTCATTCAACATTAGTTTTTTGAACTGTTCATGACATGAGAATCGCAATGACGAGACCTTTCCGGTCGCTCAGGTTCGGACCTGTTTCAAGAAATTTCATTTTTTAGCATATGAATTGATCTCCTGATCACTGAGGGAGGAAATGGATTCTAATCAAGAAAATGGAAAAGGGTTAAACCACAAGGTGTGGAAAAGAAGATTTTTCCAGAGCTGGTCTAGAGCTAGTGAAGCTCTGTAACCTGTCAAGATATTAGACTAGACAAAGGTCCTGAGGCCTAACTCCTATACATACTGCTCTCTGAATAACTCTGGTGCAGAGCTTGGGGAGAGTAGAGGACGTAATAGCCTCTCTCAAGGTTGGGAGGAGCCATCATTTAAGCTAAAGAAATTTGAGATAAGTATATAAAATTCTGATTGCAATTTGGTAAATTACTGTGGAAAATTCTCTATTTTTCTATAATGCTAAATTTTGTATTGTATTGTTAACTGGAGAAAATCATTAGAAATTTTCTAGTATTGCTAGAAAATATAAACCAATAATAGAAAATATTAATATTAAGGAAAATAATGAGCCTAGAAGAAAAATAGGAAAAGATACATTTGTTACTTTTATTAGTTTATAATAAGGAAAATATTAAACTCATAACTCTATAAACTAAGTTCCAAAGAAGAAAGAAAAGTAGAATTCTATATCTTCCATATCATAGTAAACCCTTGAGAAAATATATTGAGGTTATATATATTTTTTGTGTAATACTAATCACCACGAAAAGCCAGAAATAGCAGAAATGTTATTTGTAAGCAGAAAACCATGATGTAGAATAATAAAATTACAATAGAACTGGAGAACGCTAAATTAACCATAAAATATCAAGGATTTTAGTCTTGCACAGAGGTTTAGACCCAAGTTGAGTTCGGTCCTCTAGCCGTAGAAAATCCAAGTTTTAGTGCACTGGCACTATCTTACTTAAAGGAATGAAAAACCTTATCTGAAGTTCAAAACTGTTATTATAATATAATCACCCCTTACATACATTAAAATTTATAATGGTAAAAGAAAATAAGAATGTGTGAAAAATGAATAAAATATTTCCATAGTAACCAAGTTAAGACTGTAACCAAACTCCCGTAAGGAGAAACAATGTTTATCAAAATAGTTGTAAGAAATTTATAAATGTACTTGAACTGGTAATTAGTCTCAAGTTAAAGGTCTATCCGACCATAAAAATGCTTCAAACAATGAATAGAATATATACAAGAACAGACCCCAAGGTTTTGGAACCAAAAGAAAAATCTAGCAAGTCTCAACACCATAACATATAAAAATGAACCAAATTATGCCATTATATGAATGACCTCGAGACCTCGCCAAGAAAACAAGAATACCTAGGTAAGGTAATTTCAATAACCCTATACATGTAGTAGGATATTCCCTTAGATGCCAAACTAGAAGGGCAGTTTATAAATCTATATATTGTGAAGGAAATTTGAAATGAACACAACTTACCTGGACAATTATGGAGGCCCACAGCCGCAGTCAATGGACAATGTAAACAACCAAGAGCAGGGTGCAGTGGCACCTTGCGTATAGAAGGAAAACAATGAAAATGGGTGTTGAATGAAAATCCAACCCCGTGCAATTAAAACCCCAAATAAAAATACCAGAAATTGTAGGTTGCGTGAAATCCTCACCTTTTATTCTCAACGCTCTCGAGAGACAAAATCTCTATTTCCAAATGAGAAAGAAGTGCAATAAGAACTATTAGAGACGGATCTGACCTTAATAGGGATACCAACCTGTGTAAAAACAAATTCGAAAACGTTAATTATGAGCCGGTGATGAATAGAAAAAAATGGAAAAAATAATAGAGTATACCTAAAGTAAACATACTTGTTTCAAACAAGAGCTTCTGTGCTGAACGGAGCAGAGCGAGAACTGTTAGTTCTTTGCAGTGTTTTACCCTTATGCATAAACCCGACATCGAATTCCTCTACAACATAGGTGCCTTTAATCTATTTATATTTAATCATGACGAGTGGATAACTAGTGCCACTCCAAGGAGGAGGCATAATATACACCCTCTCACAGAGTAGAGCCATAACATAGCGACGGAGAAAATGAGCGAAATAGAGCGATGATAGGGACGGTAGTTACCCTAAAGTTGTTTGCAAGAGTCATCACCGTCTAATCTAGGGTTGGGTAGATCGACGATCAACAAAAGATAATGGTGGAGTACAGTTGCCATAATAAATCTCATTTAGGATAAGAAATTAATTAATCATACGTATCACATTCAAATGTTGATTGTTAATGATTTCCCATATCTGTCGTAAGCACCATGACGGAATATTCCGTGAAGAAAATTAATAAAATCATAAATGTAAACTGTAATTGTGACAGGTGTGTCATTGATCACTAACTATAGTTTATACTGTATTGTGGAATAATAACTATATTCATAACCATCAAGAATATCCAACAAGTGTATTATCATTTTAAGTAATATGCCAAATTAATGTTTCATATATATATATATATATATATATATATATATATATATATATATATATATATGTATGTATGTATGTATGTATGTATGTATGTATGTATGTATGTATTAACATATGAAGGCATCAAAGCATATCAGGAATCAAACCAATATTTGTATAATGGTTATGGTTATAATTAAAATGGGAATCAAACCTTTAATCGTATCATGGTTATGGTTACAATTAAATCACAAGGTTCGATTCCGCGGCTAGGGTAGCCCATGTCGATTTTGTCCAAGTTTTAGAATTCCGCCATTGTCTTCAACAACAACTTCCCATTCCCTCCAATCAGTAAGCCCTTCAAGCTTAGTCCTTAAGCTCACCACCCGTTAGCTTCCTGGATAATAGCATGGCCACTTAGGAATCACTCCTGCTATTTCCTTTGGTAGTATTACAGACTTACCTTGCGAATCATTTCCTCACCAGTTAAAATTTATGGGTTTTCTCTTGCGTGCATAATTCCACTTCAACAGTTAGAGTATATGGTTATCTCACTCTTGTGTTTTCTGTTATTAGTGCAGGTAACTTACTCAAATTATTGATGACTTTTCTTTCACGTTTTTCCTTCAAAGGGTGTGCCTCATTTTTAATTTACGATTTTTCCATCCCTTTATAGGTACTGACTTCTCCATCTACTACTTAACTTCTTGGTGTAAGCCCTTCAGATCTGGCAACGTGGTGCTTCACAACGTTGTTTAAATTAGGGAATTTAGTTTTAAGGAAACGTAATGATGCTCGTTTGATTTCCTTATGTGTTCGAGGGCTCTACCCTGTACAAAATTGACTGTGTGCAATATCTTGAATTCTTATCTATAAATTTTAAGGGTTTCATCCCTGTTGTCTCTCGAGTACTTGCCTTCACCTGAGAGGGTAGATTCCTCTGTGATATCATTGATTACTATTTAAATCTTTGCTATAGTTAATGGCTTGACTCTCGAATTCTTGGTAAACATTTCTTGACTGTTATTTATGTATGGCCTCCTCCTGTGGAATAAATGTCGCAATAAACAATTATGTTTTGTTAAGATTTATTTTTATTGTTATTCATTATAATTTGTTGGTCTTTATTCATTAATACTCATATTTTCTTGAAGAGCTCGTTACTCTTCTTGCCAGCATAAAGTTAGTTGTTTTCTCTATTATATTTGTAGAGAGAGAAAGTTTCACATGTACTTATTAATTCCTTGCATTGACTACTACACCTCTGGGTTTCACTCCGCACACTCTCTTCAGAGTTTAAATATGTTTGTAGTTCATTCATGCAAGGATTTTCCTTCAATTTTCCTTACTATTTTTCCAGTTCTTTGGTTAAATGGAGATGTCCAAACCATCTGGGCTTTTGTATTTTTTATACAACTCTGATGTCTATGTATATCATAGCTTACAGAATAATGACTAGTTATGGGGTCTAGGGTTTCGACCTAGGACCCTGAACTAACAGTTCTTTTGGTTCGTATCTCTAGTAGTTTATTTATTTCTTTATTTAATTTACTACTGTAGCTACAGTTCACATTAAAATTATTGGAAGTGAGGCTATAACTTCAATATATATGTGTATTTTTGTTACACAACCCACATAAATTTATCATTTCCATAGTAAAGTCTGGAATGTAATACAAGAAAGATAGATATAATTTATCCTCAACATGCACAACATAAAATTCTTCATTTCCATAATTTTCAAGAAACGTTTCTTGTGTTAAAATAATTTCTACCCAAAGCTTCTTGTGTTAAAATATTCTTTTCTAAAAAATTTATGTATTAAATAAGTTTGTCTAAACCTTTCTGTATTAAATATGTCTAAACATTTCTGTAATAAATAATTCTATATACTTATCTCACTTTAGACTGTGTTGATGATGTCCTCCCTACCATGAGAGAGGCAATTACATCCTCTTCTCCCCCCCATGCTCCACACCTGAGATGAGTAGGTTGATAGAAATTCTGGAAGAGACCTCGAGACCCCAAGTCCAGTGCTCTTCTTTTCCAGGATTCAGGAACGTTGAGTGTTTCCATTGGTCACCACCAGCTCAGGAAATCATCACTCTCTTCCTTCCTCTCCTCAGTGACAGAACATAACCCCTTTTCCTCACTGGAACGTTGAGTGTTTCCATTGGTCACCACCAGCTCAGGAAATCATCACTCTCTTCCTTCCTCTCCTCAGTCACAGAACATAACCCCTTTTCCTCACTGGGATGTACTTTTATCCCCAGAGGAAAAGTAACCTTCTTTAACTATTTTATGTTCAACCACTCTCAGTTCTTGGAATACTTTTCTCATCAGTATTTTCACTTTTTATGGAACCACTATTCCATAACTAAATTTTATTTCAACAAAACATAATTAATTACGCCGTAAGGCGT